>JAHPZR010020514.1:0-27500 GCA_019787425.1 Platygyra sinensis | reverse complement strand
CTGATGTTGTCACTGGAATCTCAGCGCGTTTTTCAAAATTTGCTTTTGTTTTGTTTTGCTATATAACAAATCACTTAATGACTGGTCCCTTGTGGAACAGTAAATTTTGGTTCCCTCGATTTTGAGATTCTCGGGAAACAAATTCACTGTTCCACAAGTGACCAGTCATTAAGTGTTAATTATGACCCAGTAAAAATCGAAAATCGCAGCCGTAAGCGGAGTCATAAGCTCGAAGGAATCGGAGTCGGAAGAATCAGAACGGTTCCATTCCCTCCTATTCCGTTTACAATTCCGTCGCTTATGACCCAGTGAAAACCAGGGTACTGGCTATATCTGCCGTTAAAGTCTCCTGCGATCGACTCCTGGAGTGTGCTGGTTTTTTTTATTTCTGATTTTTTTCTGTCATGTATTGATAAGACAAATCGAGCCGCACCAAAGCAACATGGCGGTCCACTCGAAACACGTTTTATTACAGATATGCGCACACATCTAATTTACATATTTACATATTTGGAAAATGCCATAGGGAGACCATAACATCTCCTCCACGCAAAATGAACAGTCCTGGCTTGTAAACTATGCCTAAGTTACAATCTCAAAAATAAACAAACTAAATAAAACAGACAGTGTCCAGTAGTCTGGTAGTGTCTCTAATTAATACAGTTCAGAGATCAAGTCTCTGTGGAGCTTTGCGCACTCTCTGGGGGTACCGTCGCTCACGGACCACAGGGCTAGCTGGAGTCGCGTCTGGAGGATTGGTAGTTGCAGGTGCTGGAACAGAAGCCATCTCTGGTTGCTCTGCCACGGGTATCTCTGGAACTGTTCGAACAATATTGGGTGGTGCACTCTGTTAGATTGCCACTGGTGGTGGGCTGACCACCTCTGCTTCGCTGGCTTCAACAATATCGGCGCAACTCCTTGTACATCAGTGGGCTCGACGGCTGTCGGCCTCAGCTGGTCGATATGTCGGCGCCACACTATTCCTGGTGACACCTGGACCTCATACATCAGTGGACCTGTCGTTTTGACGATCAGTCCTGAGGGCCACTTCAGCTCCCCTCAATAATCTCGTGACATTACTACATCACCAACCACTAACTGACGTCGCTCTCTACCCTTCTCATTCGCTGCCTTGATGCCCTGTTGATGCTGTTGGTTAATCATCTTTCGGTTCAAGTTGGGTTTAACCAGGTCTAGGCGAGTACGTAACAGTCTTCCTAGAAGTAACTGGGCCGGACTCTCACCAGTCGTGGAGTGAAGAGTGTTCCTATAGGCTATAAGAAACTTTGCCAGCTTCTCCTTCACTGGCTTGGAGCTTTGAAACATGGCACGCAACGCTTGCTTGAAAGTTTGTACTAACCTCTCAGCGAGACCGTTAGTAGCCGGATGATATGGTGCTGATGTGATATGGCGGATGCCATTGGATTTGATGAAAACCTAGAACTCCTCAGAAGCAAATTGAGGACCGTTATCGCTGACAATCCGTTCAGGAATTCCAAATCTGGCGAATAGATCACGTAGGACTTCGATGGTCTTACTGGTAGTGGTAGAACTCAAGGGAATCACTTCTGGCCATTTGCTGTGTGCGTCAACAACTACCAAGAACATTGAGTTCTGGAACGGACCGGCAAAATCGATGTGTAATCGTTGCCATGGGGCGGTGGCCCACTCCCACGGATGCAGTGGTGCTTTAGTAAGCATTTTCTGGTTGAGCTGACACCCATCACAAGCTTTCGCTAGCTCTTCCAGTTGGCCACTGATATTAGGCCACCAAACGTAACTCCTTGCCAGTGCCTTCATTTTAACCAGCCCCAGATGGCCATGGTGCAGCTCTTCCAAAACACCCTGTCTTGCAGCTTATTGGGGATTACAACTCTGATTCCCCATAAAATGCAGCCTTGGTGAACCGTCAGTTCATTGTGCCGCTCGTAGTATGGCTAATCTCCATCTATGCGAACAGACCATCCTTTGACGATAGACTCGTAGACCCTTGCCAAGATTGGATCTCGACGTGTTTCCCTAGTAACTGCTTCACTGGTTACCGGTAGCAGCTCAAACTGGGTTACGTGGAACACCTCCGACGAATCCATTTCTGTCTCCTCCCTCTCTGTCTGCTGAAGTGGAAGCCGAGACAGTCCGTCAGCATTGCAGTGCTTGGTCGTGCTCTTGTACTCTATGTCGTAGTCGAAACCGGTCAGGAACAATGCATAGCGCTGGAGTCTCGCAGCAGTCCTGGCAGGAACTCCCTTCTTTGGTTGGAAAATGGCGGTGAGGGGTTTATGGTCTGTTACGAGCGTGAACCGCCTCCCATAGAGGTACACATGGAACGGTTTAACACACCACACAATTGACAACGCTTCCTTGTCGATCTGTGCGTACTTTCGCTCCGTCTTGGTCAATGATCGGGACACAAAAGCAACTGGCCTTTCACTGCCATCAGGCATTCCGTGTGAGAGAACAGCACCGATGCCAGTCGGCGAGGCATCACATGCAAGCCTAACTGGTAACATATGTGCTGGATCGTAGTGTGTAAGTACTTGCTCGGATGTAATCATGTGCTTAGCCTCGGTAAAGGCTCGCTCGCACTGTTCAGTCCACTGCCATTCGCTATCTTGCTCTAGCAGCTGGTGTAGTGGATGGAGAACTGTGGTCGCATTGGGTAGGAAGCGGTTGTAATAGTTAACGAGTCCTAAGAATGAGCGAAGCTGTGACACATTTTCGGGCCTAGGCGCGTTGACTACTGCCTCAATCTTCTCTTGTGTTTTGTGGAGACCTTCACTGTCAATCTCATGACCACAGAACTGAACTCTATCTCTGAAAAAACTCGAACTTCTCTTTGTTTGCTTTAAGACCTGCGTCTTGTAGTCGCTTGAAGAGTTTCTCTAAATTCTCCAAATGCTCTTCATCTGTTTTGCCTATGATGATCATGTCATCGAGGATACACTGGGTGTCAGGTACTCCCTGCAAAACCTGGTCTATGGCACGTTGCCAGATTGCTGGGCAAGAGGTGACGCCAAAAACCAGCCGATTGTATTGGTAAAGGCCTTTGTGCGTGTTAATTGTGAGGTACTTCTTAGACTCCTCCGTCACTTCCATTTGATGATAAGCTTGGCGCAGATCCAGTTTGCTAAAATGCTTTCCTCCAGCCAAATTAGCAAAAATATCCTCTATACGCGGTAGAGGATACTGTTCCGCATGAAGTACTGGATTGACCGAGATTTTGAAGTCGCCGCAAACGCGTACTGATCCATTACGCTTAACTACTGGAACAATCGGAGTTGCCCACTCACTGTATTCTACTTTAGACAGAATACCGTCCTTCTCTAGACGTATCAACTCTGCTTCTATTTTGGGGCGAAGTGCATATGGAACCTGGCGCGGCTTATGAAAGCTAGGCTGACAGTTCTCCTCGACCTTTAAATCAGCCTTGTGGCCTTTAAGCGTGCCCACACCCTCAGAAAATACGGACTCATACTTCTGTAACAGCTGATCTACTTTGTGTTGCATGCTCCCTTTCGGTGTTTTGCTAAGTTTAAGGGCTTTGATTTCACCCCAGTCCAGCTGAATTTTTAAAAGCCAATCACGCCCAAACCATGCTGGCCCTGGTGTCTCAACCCCTTGTAGGGTAAGCTCTTTTTCTTGGCCCTTGAACTTACATTACACTTCATCTCTCCCTTAGGCGTTATTTTCTCCGCAGTGTAGGTTTTAAGTGTGATGTCACTCTTTGCTAGTTTCACGTGGCCAAAACGTTCCTTATATTGCTTGTATGGGAGTACAGACACAGCCGACCCTGTGTCTAGTTCCATCTTGATCACCCTTCCCTGTACCTCGGGGCTGACCCATATCACGCGATCCTTGTTCTCCATGTTATGAACCTCAATGGATCCCAAGTAGTCATCATTATCTCCATCATCACTGTCCATATAATTAACTGGGGGTCGGGTACTCTGGGCTTCCCTTTCCTTGGCTTTACAGGCCCTTTTAATATGACCGGTCTTGTTACAGTGGTACCATTTTTCCCTTTTGTACGAACAGCCTTTATGGTCATGATTGCCCAAACAGCGGTAGCAACTTTGCTCAGCGGACTCTTTATGGGATGGGAACTTTTTCTCTGGAGGCTTAGCTTCCCTCTTAGGTTTAAGCTTCTTATCTGGCCTTGACTTGGATAACAAATCAACTGGGTCTGACTCTAATAAATTAACTGGGTTTGACTCTTTCCCCCCTTGGAGAGCTTCAACATCCTTGTGCGATTGCTCGATGGTGATACATTTCGCTACAGCAATATCAAATGCCAGTTCCTCGAGTTTGAGTTTCAAAAGCTCTGACATTATTTTCTTATCCCGAATTCCCGAAACCAATCCATCTCGGAGCCTTTCCAACCGCATGGCTTCATTAAACTTGCATTCAGTAGCTAGATGCTTTAGAACAGCAACATATTGACTCACCGTTTCTCCTGCGTTTCGCGCTCGGTTATCAAACTCGTACCTGGCGACTAGAGCAGATTTCTGGGGCTTCAATTGCTTTTGGAGACGCTCTACGATCGTGTCGTACGCGAGAGAATCCTCTCTTAACGATGTTGGGGCCACTAAATCTTTCGCCAGTTGGTACGTCTCTGTGGGAAGATTAGGCAACAGGATAGCTTTCTTCTGTTTCGGGTCGGTCACTCCATTGGCCACGAAGAAGAATTCTAGCTGTTCGGCATACGCTTCGAAGTCAGTTCCAACTACAAACTTCTGAACTCTTCCGATATTTCGAACCGGATTACTTTCATCTGGCATCTTGAGACGTCGTGTGAATCTTGTTTAGGATGTCTTTAACCTTTCCTGCTGTAACAATCCTCAAAGATCCCATCCTCGTCGCCAAAATTGTCATGTATTGATAAGACAAATCGAGCCACACCAAAGCAACATGGCGGTCCACTCGAAACACGTTTTATTACAGATATGCGCACGCATATGTACGCACACATCTAATTTCCATATTTCCATAATTGGCAAATGCCACAGGGAGACCATAACATTTTCCTTTCTTTTTTCGTTGTTATTAGCGATACAAAAAATAAATGCTTTGTGTTTTTATAACTTCGCTCGCTATATGCGCATGTCCCTTACCATAACTGAACTTCAACGACTTACGTTTCTGTAAAGTCTAGTCTCCTTCGCAGCCGTTTTTTGGGATGACACGCAACACTCCAAAAACTGGCTGCGAAGGAAGCTATACGAAGTCTACATCTAGTGAGAACTTGTGCTGTTCATCGATTTCACGATTTTCGATGTTCTCATTTTCGGTAGCCGAGTCTTCTTTAACTTACATCTTTTAATTTAGACCTTTAAAACAGCTCATTTTAATTAAAGATGGACAGCAATTTATAAGTAAGCCGCGACCGTACCATATTTGCATAATGTTTACAACTCATCGATCGAGTGACACATTTCCCCATAACTCACGATAACTCGTGTTCCGCATGAGCAATTTACGAGTTAAAATGACGTACTATAAGTTTAAAATTATGTTGTCACAATTAATAATCCAAATTTACAAACTTTCACATACTGCTTCGAGAACAGAAGCAAGGGTTGTGAAAGTCAAGCACGATCTCCTTGACAAAAAAGCTACATACTCGCTTTTTTTGTTCTTACCACATTTTGACTTTTTCTGTGATTGATTCACTGAACTGACACATGAGATGGGCGTGACAGACGAGACAGACGTCCAGTGATTATTCTGTTTTTCACGGTTAGTTATTTAAATATAGAACTCATTTCTGTCATTTGACTCACCCGCTGCTTTTAGCTCGGATTTTCAGTCGGCCAGAGAACAAAGACCTTACTGAGATTTAACACTTCGAAAAACTAAGGTGTCGAGGAGTAGTACTAACAAGTAAAACAAGTCGGCGTTATTGAACGCTTACAGCATCACCCGGGTGATAATCGATGCTTGATAACTATCTGTTATTTAGTGTTAAAATTGAGATCGGTGTGACAGATGGGACAGACGTCCAGGGATTATTCTGTCGTTCAAAGTTAGTCATTATCGAACTCATTTCTGTCATTTGACTCACCAGTTGCTTTAAGCTGATTTTCAGTCGGCCGGCCGAACAAAGACCTACATAAATTTAAGAAAAACTAAGGTATGAAAATTTTGATGCCGAGGCATGTCGGATACTCCGTATTCTAGAGTAGAGTTGACTCTTCAAGTCTGGAGTCATTGAATAACTCAGAATATTTTGGTAGATGGAGTGTATCGAATATTTGGCTTGTAGTGCAGTGCTACCTATTCTTTGGTCACGATTTCGTGTTGGATGTCGATTTAGGATCACGCCTAATTCAGGATTTCGAGTCAGGTTCTGCATTCAAGATATCGAGATTATTCCATGGAAAGTGCGCACGGCGATTAATTTTTATTTACGAGTTGGGATGCATTTAAAAAACGAACGAGTGAGCGCAGCGAGCGAGTGAGTTTTTTGATGCATAACAACGAGTGAATAAAGATTGTTCAAGCACTTTCCATGGTATGATGCCTTTATTTCATGAATACTGATATTTTTTCTCGCGACCGACACGATTTCAAAGATTGGAAGCCATTCACGTGCAAGAGAAACTGGACATTATCTGTTCCTCGAAGCTCACAGTTTTCCTCGAACTACGCTCTCGGAAACCTGTTCGCTTCTCGGAACAGATAATGTCCGCGGACAAATATCCGAGAATATTTTCGCGCCAAATGGAGGCTATTGTTTATTTATCTAGGCTAGTGATTTAAAGGCATGTGGCCTAAACAAGCTTTATTGAGCTTTCGTAATGCCCGGTTCAGACACTGTACTTTCCATGCGCCGAATCATATGGTTTCGAAGAAGAACAAAGGGTTTTTCTTATGTGCACTCGATTCGGCTTATGTGAAATACGGTGTCTGAACTTGGCCTAAGAAGGTAAACTACTTTACAAATAGATTCTATGTTAATGACTAAGTTAACTGCTACATACAAAGAATTCACGTGATACTGGATAAAGTCTTGCGGCTTGCTTGCAGTTAACTTTCCTTATGGTTTGCAAGTGTGATAACCAATTAGCAAGGCAGGATTTTCGAGATGTTCGATCTAAAGTAAGTTCGGAACTGTACAAGCATCACGATCACCAGAGGCAACATAGACAACATACGCAGAGGCAGTAGAGCGTTCCAATTCTTGGGTTGCACCGTCACCGCGCAATTAAAAAAATTATTCGAAAACCATTCAGTGAATAAACTCAAGAAATTATATTGTTACAGGAGAAAAAATTTTAAAGACAGTTCTCCAAGTTTTAGGTATGTACGTTTTCCCGTTTTTCCTCTAGTAACTATGTTCACAGATATAAATTTACCTCCTTACTTGCCTGATCATATGGCCTGATGAAGATAATAGCTTTGGTGGCTCTTTAGTTTTAGCATAGTTAATAGAGGGGACTGGTTATGAAGCCCGGCAAACATCAAAGGAACAAACAAAGATGCCAAGATTTATTGCCCCCGCAGGGTTTTGGCCTAGAGGCCAAAACCCGAGGAGGCATTATAGTCTCCCCCGCGTATACGTATAAAGAATGTGTGAAATATTGGTGTAGTATGCGAATCAATCCCGATTTGAAGATACTAGGCGCGCACGGTGGTCCCGGTTAATTTTTCAGTCAGCTCGCAAGGCAATGCTATAAGGGTAATTCTTGCAACTACGAACACGAGGAAGAGATCGAGGAAGATAATACTTGCTGCACGAGGAGGAGAGGAAGATATTTGCCAAAATATATTTTGAAGCGAGTATCTGTCATAACAGTGATTTCTTCATATATCTTGAATTCAAAGGCTATTCAGCAGTGCCAGATTGAACTGTTTGGTACAGAAGTTGATTTGTCGGACACAAATCAGCAACGGGGTCGACAGATTCGACCCAAACACAACACGTATAAAGATCACGTTTATTTGGATCGCTTATTTTTATTTCGGCTAGATTGCAGAATACCCGGCCCACTTTTTGGAATTCTTAAATACTGCTACCGCAGTCCCGCAGTCGACATAATTTACATAATAAACTGTACGTATATAAAAACCACGAATATACTTGACTGGCAGGGATCCAAATGTAAATGTTTTGCGGCGCTTTCGTTGAGGACAAAAAGCTTGACTCTAATTTGCATATATGGCGACTGTAACGCATTCTTCTGTTTACACCTGCTTTCGAGATACATTTGCTCCAAGAGTCCTCGTATATCAAGACAAATGGTTTCAGTATCAAACTAGAACAACAGAGTGGTTTGATATTTTTTTTCCACAATGTACTTCGTGAGAGTATTATGTAAAGAATATCATGTGATAGAATGAGTTAGACAGAATGTGTTGGTTTAGTTAATTAAAACTTATGATACCATGCCTAAGTTTCTTGAACAGTATGAGTGATATAGTTTACAAAAAATATAAAATTTTAGTTCGTACAATAAATAAAAGATTCCTTATACGCAGTGAAATTTTATAAGAATTTTATATCCTTCAGGAATAAAATAGAAGCGGGGGCAGATTTAGTGAGAACTATTACTAGTGTTGGAAGGTCAACGACCCTGCGCAATCTTTTGTTTTGCGCTTATACACTATGCATGAATTACGTAACCAACACGTTTCTATTGGTTAGTTCCTCAGTGCGGAGTAAACAACTATTGTGTTTTGTGCAGGGTCAAGGACTAAAAACAGAACAATAACATACAACAAAGAACTTTGACGAGTTTCATAACCATTTCCCTCTAGCAACTATGGTTTTAGATCGTTTTAGAAAATGATGACGGCACGTGCAACGAATTGCATGCTCCGGTCTGTTAATCTGTTGCACATTTAAATAACAAAGTAAAGGAATGTTTGTTAACAGATATTTTAATCCATTTTCCCATAGTTAATAGAGGGGAATGGTTATGAAACCTGACAAAGTTCTCCTTTGTAGGTTTTTGTTCGCTTTTTTGGCCTTGACCGTGCAAAAAACACAATAGCTGTTTACTCCGTACTGAGAAAAGAACCAATAAAATCGTGATGGTTACGTAAGTCATGCATAGTGTATGAGAGCAAAACAAAAGATTGTGCACGGTCGTGGACCTTCTAATTTAAATCTTGGCATCTTTGTTTGCTCCTTTGATGTTTGCCGGGCTTCCTAACCATTCCGCTTTATTAAAAACTATGATTTTCCCTAGATATTTTCCCTTTAAATTTGATTACAAAAAAAAAAAGGCAAGAAAAGTGCAAACAGAGTCAGAAAGCTAACGATAGGCAACCAGTGAAACCCAGCCGATCTTGTCCGGACCTTCACATAGGTCGTTTCGGTCGAAGAGGTTCTGAGAGGTTGCATTCAGAATTTACCTGGTTAGTTAAGTAGTTAGCCTCTTCCGTGCGTTCAGTGAGTTGGGGCAAAGCGCGAAAAAAGGCTAGCGAAAATATTTGGGAGAGGCGCGGCGAAAGAAAGCGTTTCTCTGTATCTTGAGACTACCTACTTTTTTAATGCAAATTTTCCGTTTTTCTTAACTCGCAGCGTCTGCACCCATAACCTCCTCAGCAGCTCCCATGAGTCTACAAGCCACACAAAGCATGCCTTCCAATGAAGACTTTTTCACCTCATTTTCGCACGAGAAGGAAATCGAAAGAGCCAAGTGGTACAAAGATGACCTGGATAAAGGCGGCTGGAAAGAAGTGTACAGAAGTCCTGGTCAAGTATTTTGGATTAAAACCTTCCCCGAAGAGGAGGTCCCGATAAATATTCTATCTTTGATCGACCTTCAAATATCGGCGGAAATGTACATGGAACTTGTAGACCCGAAAAACTTGGATAAACGAAAAAAGTGGGATAAGACTTTTGTGGACCATGAAGTCCTGGAAACGTATCCAGATGATAAAGGAGTCGTTAGATTCATGCGTTATCCGATGTCCTTCCCGCTTTGGGATCGTTCGTTCGTCTTGTTCTTTCCACCTCTAAAGGAAATCGACTGGTATGGTAAGCGAGCTTTCATCCAGATCCAGAAAAATGCCTGGCATCCGTTAAAACCGGAGGGAGCTGATGGCCTTGTGAGGTCGACGAACGGAGGAAACTTCGTCGTGATAATCCCTGACGAAAGCAACCCGACGGAAGCGTGTACGCTGTTCAGTCTCTCCAAGAATAACTACAATGGATGGCTGCCAAAAAAGCACATCGAGTGGATAGCCGAAAGGAAAGTTCCCGCTTCGTTCAAGCAGTTTTTGGCGGGCATGGTTCAGGGTTACGAGGAATACTTCAAGCAATAATAACTTTTTTAGTGAAATTCGAATTGAACCAGTGCTTCAATTAATAACGGTTTATATGGTCGTTTGGAAATGAGCCACAGCAGTGTTGATGGAAATACGGCAGCTGAGCCCGCAGTACGTGCGGCAGTCAAAACTTAGTTGTCATACCATACCGACACGATAATAGCCATTTTCTGCCCAGCAAACACAAGTGAAGACAATACAAATGATGCTTTAAGCCTTTCTAATAGTTAACTTGAGAATTCCGTTAATTTGGTGAGGAACTACATATTTTGTGCAGAATAGCAGAACTATATTATCTTACCTGGTGACACTCGAAGAACTGTAAGCGAGGTACCTGACTTTGGTGCCAAATTAGAAGCTTGGGGGTTCAAAATGTGTCATAATTTTCTATTTTTACAATTTGATATGGTTTTGGAATTTTAAATGCCTTTTCCTGAATATTTGATGACGTTTCCAGTGAGAAAAAGTTGCCCGACTTCGATGCTTTTCTCGTTCACTTCCATTGAATTCAGGACAGTAAAGTTTTTCCCGCCTGCTGAATTCTGATTGGCCAACTCAAATTTTAAGCGCGGCAGCCGTATGCAAGGTACGTTTTTAATTCACTAAATTTTAATTTAACTCTCAAGCCTCATTTTAAATCAAATGCATTTCAATTTTAGAAAGAAAATAAAAACTTAACCGCAACGCATCTTTATCTTAATGTCTAGCTCACGGCGACGAGGCTTCGTGCACTTTAATCATCATAAACATCATTGTCTGAGTCATCACAGCTCTCAAGACGAAATCCTCATCATGTTCAAGGTATTTGTCAGGTGATGGCATCTTGTAATCGGGAATCCCTTTGATGTTGATTTCATTATTTTGCGATCCACCAATAAAAAAAAATTGTTCTGCAATCTTACGTGATTTTGTGTTTAAAGTAGTACAGGGTTCTGTAAAGTACTTAATATTAAGAAAACAGGGAAAACTAGAAGGGAAAAAACATTCCGGGGGTGGGGGGGCGGCTTACAACCGGATGGATTTTTTTTTGTTTCCAAGTAGATGACCTATAACCAGGGGGCGCTCTACCAACTGAGCTAGCCAGGCGTTATTTGTCTGCTATAACTGTAATCGCTAGCCCATTCAGTGGTTGAGGTTTACAGAGCAGTCTACAAAGAGAATCCTGACCATTTTCACTGAATCGCGTGAAGGATGGACTGTATAGACCTATTGTATCATTTTATTGCCACAGCTTTCGGCCCACTCTCTCGGTGCATCCCTTTGGGGTGATCTGGATCAGCGGGATCAGCGATCCAAGACCACTCGGATCATGGTGCATCAAAGGAACCAATGAATGTACTCTGGTCATGGATCCATTGGTTCCTTTGACGTACCATGATCTGGAAGGATCTTGTATCACTGGACCTGATTTAGATCACCCAAAGTAACGCAAATGCAGAATGCTATCTACACTAGCTTTAGTGTACATTTTCTTGGCAACAATGTCAAACAAACGTTGTCAGCAACACTTATTTAATATTGTCAAAACAGAGTCAACTTTTGACAAGACATTCATAACTACTCTGAACATGGGCCCGTTTCTTGAAAGCCCCGGAAGCTTTTCGGGTCCGTAAAGCATACGTACATACATACATACTTTATTTGATAAGTAGGTTGTGTTAAAGGCAGCCAAAGGGCTGATGTGGACCTACTATACTAAACCTAGAATTACATTTATAAAAATTTTAATTCATTTGTATATAAAAACAGAGAGTTGTATTTGCCCGAAACGTCTTGTACAAAGAGAACCTCTGTTCACATAAAGAATATGTGAATAAAACAGCTCTGTAATCACGAGGCTAGAGATTTTGCTATGGCTTAACGGGCGTGAAAGCTTTTTCGGGACCTTCGAGAAATAGGCTCCAGATACTAAACACTATTACTGAAAAAATTTATTAACCTGCGGCGCATGATAACTAAAATGATTTTTGGAACAAAAAAGAACCAGAAACATAATAAAGGAGGGTGTTGGTTGGCTCTAGTTTTGCCCTCAATAAGCTATAAGCTAAGTACAAATCGAGTGAAAAATGCATATCACTCCAAAAGTAACACTTTGTAACTACTTCAAAACACTCATCTTCTAATCAAATTCGGCACCTAAGACTAAGAATCAGCTCTACCCTGTTACATGTACAAAGTATCTTTTTGATAAACAAAAACCAAAAAGAAAGGGATAGAGAGGAAATTATAAGAAACTCCAAAGCCAGAAACAGTATTGCTTAACTAACATGCATTTTTTTTTCTCTGCCACAAAATGAAATAGCAATTAAAATGATCTAATGTCGTATTCAATTCTCTCATTCTCACTGTCGTGAGTCGTGAACTAAGCTTCATGGTAAAGAATTTGTCCATTATGAGATTCTTTCTTGTCTAAATATAATACAAAGATGAACTATAAACAACTTTATACAATTCAACCCTCAAAAAAAATCTACAACCAAAAATTAGACAACCACAAAAAGGCGTGGTTACTGCATCTTGCATTCTGGTTGGTCGCCTGCGGGTTTAGATGAATTCTCTCTTGGTGCTAGTGGTCCGCGTGGTTTTCGCTGTCTTGCCGAGGGAGCTGGGAGGAAGAAAAACTTGTTAATATTTTTTTCCTGAATTCAGGGGAAATATGCTAAAAAGAACAAACCAAATAATGCGGATTTCTCAAGGTTAATAAAAGGGTAGATCAACATCGACGCCCAGAGTTTCACGTACGCTGTGTTAATCGTAAAAATAAATATCATAATTAAAAATCTAAAACAGTCACTGGAGACTAAACCTCCACAATTTTACAAATTCAGGGCCCGTTCGTTTGGGATATTCCGGAATAAGAATATATTCCGGAATATATTCTGGCTACAGTGGAACCTCGATTTAACGAAGTCGCTGGGGGCCGGCAAAATTGGTTCGTTAAATGGAGGGTTCGTTATATCGAGGTCATAGTTGATGATTTATTTGTAACACAGGTAACTTTTGTAGAAATACTATAGTGCCGATGTCTATCACATGTAATAAGCTGTTGACTGAAAGGTTGCTCTCTCTTTACCATAAAGATTAAAGGATTTTGTCGACTGTTGATCTGTTCAGCATTTACCTTCTGTCACGTGTTGACATTGTAATTCGTTATATCGAGGTAGATTTTACGTTTGGGCTTCCGGATTATGTTCGTTATATCGAAGAATTCGTTATATCGAGGTTCTACTGTATTATGCTCCTGGGAGTAGAATAGCCGAAATGGAAATCCAGGTATTCCGGAATGAGAATAGCCTGAATTTCAGCCGTCTCCTCCTCTCGCTAAGTCTCGGGAGAGAGACGTCTGAAGGCACTGGGCGATAATGCTGTCCGGTGACGTCACGAGTGAAATGTGGTAATTTATGAAATTTCACACACGACCTTCAGCGCAAAAACAAGTATAGACAAAACCGTTAAGTTTTGGAGACGTCAATCATCTCCGCCTCCTTATCGACCGTATGCACAATTTACAAAAATGGTCTTAAACTTTGCAGCGTTCCACTCGTAAAAATTATCATTTTACTTTCAGTTTGCTCGGTTAGCTCACTAAATACACTGGAATTAAATATTCCTTGAAATTTGTAACTGAATACGGGCGGATTGTAATTGGGTTTCTCAACGGCCATTCGCATGCATGACTGACCCCGAGTCGGAGAGCAAGCAAATCTACAACGCGGCGAACTAAATTATTTCTTTACGTATTCGCTACGGACTGAACAAAACTTCTAATGAAACTTATAATTTTGTGGTAATAGGTTATAAGTTTTATAAGTTGAAGTATATGTTCAGCCCGTAGCTCCAAGAAAATACGTGCAGAATAATTTGTTTGCTCACGTGCAGATTTGCTTTCTCTCGGAGTCATTCATGCATGAGAATGGCCGTTGAAAAACCCAAGAAACGTCTTCATTTATGAATTTCAAGGAGTGTTTAATGCCAATGTATTTAGTGTGCTAGCCGTACATATCGAAAGTAAAATGATAATTTTTACGAGTGAACTGCTGCAGGTTTCAGACTTTTTTTCAGGTAAATTTTGCATACGACTAACTTTCGTTTGGAAAATGGCTGTGCTGCTTTGAAAGTTCAATCGCTACTGACTAGTGGAGCCATATAATGACTATGATATCCCGTAGGCAAGTTTACGACTACATCGCTTCCGTTAAGAAATTCTGCAACTGCCTTTTCCTGTTGCGGATAGTGGTTTTGAACTCCAAATGTCGAGCATACACCAGAAACGGCTTCAACTCTTGTGGCTTTAGGTCCTTTAGCTCGCGATTTTCTTCTGCCATCTTCAGTGAACGCGCTAAGTTTGGCAATAAAATTATTCAAATTATTCGCGTTGGGCGAATAAATTAATACGGCAACCAATCAGAGCCACTACCAGGTTTTCGGGTAGTGACGTCACCGGACAGCATTATCGCCCAGTGCCTTCAGACGTCTCTCTCCCGAGACTTAGCGAGAGGAGGAGACGGCTGAAATTCAGGCTAGAATGAGAATAGCTCCCAAACAAACGCTTACTCGCATTATTCCAGTTATTCTTATTCCGGATTGATCCCAAACGAACACACCCTCTTGAATTGGTTACTATAGTGATTGTAATCAATGTTGTGACTGGTGGATTAAGAGGAGAAGACTCAAGATGACTGGCTCATGTAACTGTCCGATTACAGCCAACTGTCCAATTACACTGTCCGATTACAACTTTGCAGATTAATTAGAGCAAAATACAGCAGTTTATACACCAATCACATTTGAAGAAATTGTAATTGTTATGATTAATGTTCGTAATTTTCTCAGTCATAATAGAACAGTAATGGTATAATCTCTTGCATATCTTTTGGCTAATAAAGACCTCCAACAATGAGTTCTTCAAACTGACAGAGCGGGGATACACGGGAATTGTTCTTGTAAGACCAAGATGGCATTGGATCGGTCAAATGTTCCGTAGAGATATCACTAACATGTTAAAGGCTGATCTCAGATGGATATCACAGGGTTAAAGGAAAAACAGCCATCCCAAATACACCGGGAAGAAGACAGGAGAGGCAGATCTTCGGGCCCTAAATCTTACCTGGGTGCAAGCCGCTCGGCTTGCCAAGGACCGATAAATGCAAGAGTCTTGCTGATACCCTGAGCGCCCGTTGGCATCTAAAATATGTAATTCTTTAAGTGCACCCGCATTCACTCGATTAATCGTGAAAATTTAAAAGACTGACCTGGAATATGTGTATCTGCAGGTCTCAGCACCTGACCCCTGCCGGGTTTAGGGATTTTTGTTCTCGGGCCCTGAGGAATGTTTGAAGGGTTTGTCTTCCGTGGTGACAGAGGCATCTCTGGAGGTGCAAAATGTGCTCGTGGTTGGGCACGAGTTGACTCTGGGTTTTCTCTCTGTGGACAAGAAAAAATAAAAATAGGAGTCACAGTGAACAACCCTCATTGACAAAACTTGCAACAAACGCACTAAAATTTCCTGACTTGATAAGAAATCTAGATTTAAGACGATGTTGATGCTAGATTATTTGAGGAGGAGAACAAAACACTTGCGTGGGACAAAAAAAAAACCGAGTCCCGACAGGACTCCGGCCCGGTGTTTCGGAGTTCATGGGTTGGTTTCCTTTCGGGGACTCAGATTTTTTCATTGTCCCACGCTCGTACCGTGTAAATGTTGATCAATTCACTCTTCACGTTTCATTACCGAGCTCAAAATTCACCATCTTTATTCACTTATCATTAGAATATTATTTAACTTACCCTTATTGTCTGTACATTTCGCTTAACTGCACTGCGAGTTTTCACTCCTGTGGTTCTGCTATGTTGAGTAGACGATGATTGGACAGGAAGGCCAGTTTTGTTAGTAAATCCCTTACTATCAGCTTTGGGCATGCCCGTGGGAAGCTGGTCAACCGCGTGGCCATAAATGGACAACCGGGATCGTTTGGCAAGGTTGTTTTCTGTGGCTAAGATAAATGGATTACATAACTTTTCATTAGTAGCAGTAGCTAACAGTTACAGGCTGTTTACCATTTGCCCAAAAATTCCAGAAATTTCGGATGGAATATAAATGGAAGGTTAATTTTGCCTTCCCCGAACGGAAATTCTCTTAGGATAACGGGGTTTCTTGAGAGGTAGACCAAAAATCCCAAACGGAAATTCCGAAAGGAAAATGTGCGTTCCATTCGTTAGTTTCACTAGTTCCGGGCCTTTTGGCTTTTACCTTTGATCTATCTTACGAGAAAAAAGTCGTGGAAATGGAACAAGCGCATCCCCGTGAAAATTTCCATTTCGGATTTGACGCGTCCCATTTACTACAACTGTTAACCAACCGGTTTTTCTGTGTAAATGGTAAACAACCACAATAGCCTTGAGATTAATGAAGCTGTCACTGTTTAACCTCTGTTAAAAGGGACACAGGCAGCTGGTGCACATGCGCATTAGATACCATTTCATAGCTAATTTGCATATCACAGAGACGCAATCCATACTGCTTTAACCAAATATGATAAAGATAATATCACAGGATGAGAAAAAGCACACTCAAAAACAGGTTTTTCAGTAAACGATTAAAATCAGGCAAAACACTGCGAAGATTGAAGCAGATTTCTGCAGATATTTTCGATACTTATCTTTGATTGCAGGTTGATGGGAACTTTTATTCAAAGTGAGAAAACTAGCGTCCAGGCCCCGGTTGTAAGAAGGCTGGATAACGCCATTCACCGGATAAATCGCTATCCAGTGGATGTGTTAACAAAACAAACCACGCTATCCACTGGATAGTGATTTATCCGGTGGATAGCGTTATCCACCCTTTGAACAACCCGGGCCAGGGGCCCGTTTCTCGAAGCTCCCGGTAACTTAACAGGCCCGGAATCAGATTTTGAGATCAAAGTCTCAAGAAAAGTAGGGCGTATTCTGACTTTTGATGAAGTCTATTTTGTTTCTTTAGCTGATAACTTTATTGTACAATTTTCAAACCTTTTGAAACTCCCTCTATAATGGAAAACAAAACAGCTTAACGGGCCCGGTAATTACCGGGAAACGGGCCCCAGGTCAGTACGGTCCCAAAATTGATTGTGTCCCTTCAACTGCATATGTATGACATATAGATTTAGACAAGCCTAAAAGCGCAGCTCAAGTTACAAATTTAGATGTTGTTAATAATTAAATTAATCCAGCATGTAAGGCAAATTTGGGACTCGGCCTTTGTAGTTTCGGCTTGAAATTGAGTCGTACCCTCGTTGGATTACATTGTCATGCAAATGAAAAAGCTAAATGTGAAATTAAAAGGGATATTGAGCTGAATTGCATGGACCAAATGAGCTGATGTGTGTGAGAACAGGCAGGATTTTTGTGTCAGGAACAATGCTCGTGTGTGACATGAAATGTTTCAATAGCATTGCTGATCAGCAGAGCTTTATGATGGTGTGACAAAAATGAAAATTGAGCGTTACTTTCCATGGGCAGGTGTTAAGGGAACCAACGAGGCTCTTCTGTTTGCAGAACACTAAAATAGTTACAACTTAACCAGAGTTAAGCTTATAATAAGTATGTGCTGATTAAATAAAATACTATAGATGAGAAATGACCTCTTGGCAGAACCTTCCAGCAAAAGTTTAGTGAAGACTGGACTGAACTAATCAACGATTCAACCTCTTTTTCCACTGTGCTTAGCGTTTTGTAAGCTCTCTAAGCTCATGAAACACGTTTGATTTCTCTTGTTGGTCACCTGATGAATTATGTGACGTAATTATATATTTAGGTGATTTAGGACGTCGAAATACATTAACAAAACTCCAGCGCATTTTTAAGCTACATGTAAAAGTTGGCTTACAGTGAATTACCAGGCGAGATGAGCACTTTGCCCTGGAATGCCAAACACTTGAAAATGAAGAAGCACCAGTAACAAAGATCATACCTTGTTCGCCTGGCCTTTTCTTGGAATCCACAACTCCACTTGGTTTAGTGATGACTCGTCCAGTGGCCACACCCTGTGCCTCAGTATCTTTGTCGTTCTGAGTCAGCGGTTGAGAGTCCTTTGCAGTCCTTGGCGATGTTTCTTTAGTGGTAGTCGGCTGCCCTGCCTTAGCAGAAGACATTGGCAGTGACTTGATATCCAAGTGTGACAAGGATTTTGCAAGTGGTGAGAGAAGTATTCCATTGTTGCTGACAGCTTTCACCTCGTTAACTCTGGAGAAACTTGGTTTAGTTAATTTGTTTGAGCTGTTTCCAACAGTACCAAGTTCTGCACTTAGCGATTCACTATCTTTTTCCTGATAACGCGTCTCTGGGTTTTCCAGGTTTGCTTCAGCGGCCTTTGACCTCTCTCTAGCCTGAGCTTTCAACTTTTTAAGTTCTTCCTGCAGTTTGCATACTTCACGTCTGAGGTCATTTATCTCCTGGTCCTTGCGTGTGATATCTTCACGGTCTGCTTGATCTTTACTAGCTTTACCCTTCCACTTCTGAATTTCGTTGTTTAGTTCGCTAACTTGGTTCTTAAGTCGTTTTATTTCTTCTGCTCCGGCCGACTTTCCTTTGCTTTCAAGCGAAATCACCTTCAGATTGGCTTGATCCAGCTCACTTTCTAGCTCCTCTTTACGACGCTTTGCATGATTAAACCTCAGTTTAGACTCCTCGAGCTGGAAAAGAAGTTTTTTATTCTCTTGAACCAACTCAACCTGGTCTGTGCCTCGAGTTGAATTATGTTTGAGGCCTTCATTTTCTTCCTGCAACAACTGACAATCATTATTGGAATCCTTCAACTCAAACTTGACTCTGTCCAACTCTCTCTCATAGTCTTCCTTTATTTCTTCACTTTTCTCTTGTACTTGTTTAAGTTGCTTTTTAACTAGCTCCAGCTCTTTGCATTTTTCTTCTGATTTTTTCCCCTCCTCAATAAGTTTGTTTCTGAGTTCCTCATACGCAAATGTCAATTCGACCACTCTTGTTTCCTTTTCTTTAACAGACTCCTCATTCTCTTTGTCAGCAAGCTTCAAGATGGTCTTCATTTCAGCAAGCTCCTTACTCTTTACCTTAACACATTCCCTCTCTTCTGCAAGCGTTCTTTCCATATCTTTCAAAGAATCTGCCAGTTTATTCTTATCCCTCACTTCCTCCTGTAACTTCTCTTCAAGTTCTCGCAGTTTCTTGGCAGATTTATCCAGAAGAAACTTTTCTTCGCTCTTTTGCATCAGTGACGCATCTTTCTCTTCCTGCAGGTGACCTTTCTCGATTCTCAAACTTTCAAACTGTTCCCTCGTCAAGTCACATTGCTGTTGAAGTTCCGCAACAACCTGTGCAGATTTTTCTAGCTTCTCCTCTACAGATCTGACCGTTATGATCAACTTCGCTTTTTCCTCAGTCAAGCTAGCAATCAGAACTTCTTTCGCTTTTAATTCCTCCTCCAGTTTATCTGATTCAGATTTCAGTACGTCAACTTTGCTGTACAAGTCGTCTTCCCTAACCTCCCTCTCCTCACTGTCAAGTTTCTTCTCTTTTTGAATCTCGCTCAGATTCTTTTGCAGTGAAGCGTTGATGTTTCCCAGTTCTTTCAATTTCTCTTCTAATCTGCTGCATTTTTCCTGTAGCTGAGTCACGTTTTGGCGTTCCTCTTCTAAATCGGAGATAAATTGTTGAATTTTCTCATAACTGTAACTTCCTGAACTCCACAGTTTTCTTTCTGCATCATGTTCTCTATCCCTCTCATCTGCCGCTTCTATAAGAACATTCTAAAAAGAAAAAGGAACAGAAACAGCCGTCTGTCAATAACGTCACTATCAAAACGATTAAATGGGTAAAACTGTTGTTAGAGAATGAATTGGACCGAGTTCGCATCAGGCTTGGGGACTGAGCTACACTAAGCAGTGAGTGAAAAGCAATGTTGCAAGTCCTTGGAGAATAAGAAGACAAGAGTCTCTTGAAAAGTTTCTAAAAAATTACAACTGCGACAATACGCTTGGCCCAAGTTTTTCAAAAAGATTAGATCAATCATTACCCAGAGGATTGTGTAATTTGTTTTGGCAACACTGGGCCCTGTAGCGGTAGGTTAGCTTCACTCACCTTCTCATGTTGCACTGTTTTGAGATCATGCCGCAGCTGTTGCATAACCGATTCTGTTTCTTGCAGCTCATCATGTTTTGCTGCCAGTTTATGCTCTAGATTCTCAATCTTTTTGCTGAATCTCTCTTCTTGCTGTAAGGCAAACTGCTTGGCTGCTTCAACAATCTCTCGTCTCTGATCTTCAAGCCTCTCAAGATCTTGCTCTTGCTTTTCTGCCCTCAAAACTGCAAGCTGAGATATACGACATGAATGTGAATATAAACAAACGTACAGAATTTTGCATTTAGTAAGCATGACAAGACTTTTCACCAAGAACCTCACATTTCAATGAACATTAATCTTTGCCAATAATTCACTCAATTCGCAAATTCTGACCTTTGGTTCTCGGGAAAATATCAAATTAATATCAACACTTTCCTTCGGTGAAATTTTTTCATATTTTGCCACATCATGAAATGATATTGCCTAACATTTTGAATCGGTAAAAAGTCCAGGTTGTTCAGACGGTGTTTTCCAATATTCTGTAATTTGTCATTTTTCTAAATATATTACATTAGCTCTGACAGATTTTAACAAAAATAAGGTATTTCATAAGAAATGTATGTGGTTACAACTCCGCCAATTTTGAAAAAAATTCACCAAAGGAAACGCGAGAAAATTTACTTGTCAGTTTTGCTTTCTGTGCTCATGTTGACGTCATAAAAATCGAAAACACTGATGTTTTCCTTTGAGCGCGCGCAGATTACTTGAGCTTTCGTCATCAGCGCGCGTGCAATGGTAAAACTATGGGGAGCCACCTTAAATTATGGAATTTTACTGCAATAAAAAAACAGCCACAACATAGAGCATTTTTCTCCGGAATGAAAAACAAAGGAATAAGCAGCCTCCTAACCTCGCTTTTAGCTGCATTCAAAGCTTCCTTTAGTTTCTGATGATCAGTTTCCTCGTCTCTGTGTCCTTCTAAAACTGTTTCAGTTTTATTTTCTTTGCTCCATTCTAACTGCTGTGTAACCTCTCCCAGGTGGTGACGCAACTCCCGCTCGACCTCTTCCGCTGCAACATACTTAGCCTCTAGCCTGCTGACTTCAAGATTCGTCTTCTTTAAACACTCATCCTTCTCAAAGATTTCTTCACCTTTCTGTACCAGTTTGTATTTCAGTTCTTCACATTGGGATTCAAGAGCTCTTATTTTGGTTTGAAGATCCAATTTCAAACTAGCAGCTGAAGAAGCTCGCATCTCCGTTTGTCGAAGTATCTCTGTGTGCTCTTGCTCCCTGGTATTGAAATCTCTTTGCATCTCATCTAGTCTTCTTTTCAAACTAGCATTTTCCTCTACAATCAATGGCTCGGCATTTGCAGAGCTGCTCTTCAGCGACGATAATATCTCTGTTTTCTCCTCTTCCCATTGTTTTTCTTGTTCTTGAAATGCACGCATCATGGCTTCGTTGTTTGATTGTTCTCGGAGCAATGAATGCTTCAACTGTACAATTTGTTCCTGCAGATCTCTTGATCCATCATCTTTCTGTTGACATTGTTCATGCCTCTCCTTGAGAGCAACCAGTTCATCTGTCAGGGAGCTGACTTGGTTCTTGAAAGACTCAAGCTTTTCAGTTTGCTCACCAAGATTTCTTTGAAGTTTTTCTACCTGAGAACATCTCGCCTTTAGCAGGTTCTGTAGCTTCTCTAACTCTCTATCTTTCTGCAAATCAACAAGTGTCACAATTATTAATACCAACTTCATATAACTTATGGTTGGCTGCCAAGTTCGTTTGCTAACAAGTCTTTTCACGCTTTCTTTCAGTTCTACTTAGAAAACATGTACTGTGCTTCTATCGAGTTATAAAAACACGAGTGGAAGTTTGGGAGAACGAGAAATGCTGTGGGAACACGAGCCGCACCACAGCTTTTTCGAGCTCTCTCAAACTTTCACGAGTGTATATATAGCTCGATAGA
Source organism: Platygyra sinensis (assembly GCA_019787425.1). NCBI lineage: Eukaryota > Metazoa > Cnidaria > Anthozoa > Scleractinia > Merulinidae > Platygyra > Platygyra sinensis. Next base: position 5,183 of record JAHPZR010020514.1, on the reverse strand, counting down.
AACACAGATAACATGTTTTCTATTTCTTTTGGAAACACTGCGACGAGAAAAGGAAAACAACTTGTTAACTTTGATTGTCAAAATGTAAATTCTCTTTGCTCGCGCCATCATTACGTCAACAGCTAGTTCTGTGTCTCCATCGAGTTATAGAACCACGATTTTTAACCGATCAGCGCACGTACTTTCTTAGGACTGTTTTCTAATTTGTTTTGTAATACAATATTGCAGTATGACTGTATTACTGCAACATACTACAGTAGATGTAACTGCATGTTGTAAGTAGTCTGGAAGTGGTAGTGCAGTTTTTCTAGCATTGTAAATGTAATGTAGTATTGTACTGTAAATCATTAATAAATTAAAAAGGCAACTTCAGTGCAAATGAAGTTTAAGCGAGGTTAACAGTAAATTCAAGCACACGGCGTTGTAGAAAAACTGGCTCGCACCTTTCAGCCGCCTTGTCAATTACATAATTTCTGTGATTTACTGTAGAATTCAGAGTGCATAAGAGTATACTGTACAGTTTTACAACATGGACTGCATTGTGTCAAACCAGGAGGGCAAGTCAAACTACGAAAAATGCTGAGGATATAAATGAACATCTGTACAAGGAATCTTAGATCATCACTTGAAGTGAAAAGAATCGACACAAAAGAAGAAGTTCAAGTTCATTTTAAGTGCAAAATGTTCTTAATAATTTATCCTATAATAAATCACTAGCTATCCACACCACAATAGCAGCAAATCAGGATCATAAGTGAGGAACACATTTGCTTTCCTCACCTCTCCTTTGTCCTCTTCATATTTCCTTATGTCATCTACTGACTGTTTACTTGTCATTTCCAGTTCCATCCTAACAGCACACAACTCTTCCTCAAGTCTTCCCTTCTTGACGGACACCTCTGCTACTTCACTGTTCTGACTGGCTATTCTCTCCTCCAAACTCTCTTTCACTCGTTTCAACTCTTCACTAGCGTGTTCCAGTTCACTGTTTTGGGCAGACAAATGAGCCACCTCTGCAGTTTTCTTGTCCAACATTGAACACCTTTCTTGCTTCTCCGACAAGAGTTCTGCAATTTTACTTTCTGCCTCCTGAATTTTTCTCTCACAGCAATCGATCTCTCTCTGTAGTTTCTCCAAACTGTCAGCAAACTGCTCTTTTTCTTTCAACTTTTCTTTAGCTTCGTCAAGTTCAGAATCTTTTGAGGCCATAGCCGAGGTATGCTGAGTTTCCATGTGATGTAAAACATCTTGAAGATTGGTCAACTCTTTCTTTGTGTTTTCTAAATTGGATTTTAGTTCGCCTTTGCTGGCCTCCAAAGACTGCACTTGATCCTGAAGAATACTGATCATCTTTTCACTTTCCTCTTTGATTCTCCCCATAACTTCTCTCTCATCTTTGTCAATATCAAAGGACTTCAGCTTTTCCTCAGCTTTACAAAGTTCTTCTCTCACGTGCTTCAACATTTGTTCAACCTCATGCTTCTCGGTTTCCACGCCTCTATACATTGCTTCACTAGTTTCCACTTGTCCTCTGAGTTCTGATATTTTGTCTTGACTGGTGCAGATCTCACGCCTTAACTCTTCTATCCTAGCTTCAAATTCTTCCTTTTGTTGATCCATTTGCTCAGATAGCTCGGCCTTCTCTACCTTCACCTTTTGTATCTCACCTTCAACTTCTTTCAACATCTTTTCAGTACGAGAGAGTTTGTGACGTGTTTCCAGTAGATGCTTCTGTGAGTCATCCAGTTTGTCAACCACGTCTCTGTAATCCTGCCCTTTTAGATCTGCCAGCTCACATGCCTTCTTGTAGTCTTGCTGGTAAACTTTGCACTCATGTTTTAAAGCTTCCATTGCAGCTTGGTAATCTCTGGACTTTTCAAGAAGCGACGATTTCTCCTCTTCAAGATCTTTACAAGCTTTCATTAACTCTTCCTCTTTCTTTTGCATTTTTTCACTCAAGGCTTCAAAAGACTCCTCCATCTTCATTTTCTCCTGGTCTTTAGAGGTTGAAACATTTTCAAGGAGTACAACTGCTTTTTTTAGTCGTTCAATCTCCTCCCGACTTTTGTCAAGCTGCTCAACTGCTGCAAAGCACTCATCAGATTTTTGTCGCAACAATTTGCTCTGTTCCAGGGCTTTGGATTCCCTTTCTTCTTCCATTCGCGTATTACTTTCTTCATATTTCAATTCAGTAGTTCTCAGGAGCTGTTCCAGCTCCAGTCTGTCGCTTTGTGCTTTAGTGAGAGTCATGTCCAGTACATCAAGTTGATTCTCGAGTTTAGATACTTTATCTTCATTTACAATCTTGTTCTCTCTCAGTTCTTGTATTTCACCCACTTGTTCTTGAAGTGTAACAAGTTTGTTATCCAGATTTTCTTGCACACCCTGTAGTTCCTCGGTAAGAGTACCACTTTTCTTGGTTTCGGCCAACAACTGGGCTTCCAAAGTTTGGATATTTTGCATAAGTTGTTCCACATTCGTCTCCTTCTGTGCCTCATTTGACAGACTTGCAGTTAGTTGGCTTGATAGAGATGCAAGTTCACTTCTGAGGGCATCATTTGACTCTTCCTTTTCGGAAACCTTCTTCTTCAGTTCCATCACTGCTCCTTCAAGAAGTTCAAGCTTTTTGTTGAGCGACTCAATAAATGAATCCTTGTCCTCTAGATCCATCTGTAACATCTCCTTCTGTGTTTCTAATTGCCGTATGTCTTCACCCTGTTGATGAACCATTTTGTTTGCATCTTCAAGTTGACTTTCTCTGTTTGCAATCTTGCTGGTAAGTTCTTCCTCTGAACACCCTCTTCTTTTCAACTCCATTTCCGTGTTTTCCAATTTTTCTGTCAAACTTGAAACTTGCACCTCAGCTAGATTCTCAGATGCTTCAATTTTACAACGCAGATCATTCAACTCTGATTCTTTACGATCGATGCACGCTTCCAGATGAGTACACTTTTCTTTTAACTGTGAGAGTTCACTCTTTAGTGTTACATCTTGTTCTTTTAATTCAGCTAATTCTTTCCCACTTCCTGCGTGCAATTCTTCAATCACATGGCATTTACTGGTCACTTCCTCCTGAGTGGTTTTTAGTATTGTGGATAACTGCTCCAGCCTGTTTTCCAAATCCGTATTTTTCTCCTGCAAGGTGGAGCTTAGGCAACTTTGTTCATCTAGTTTATTTGCGAGTCCGGCCTTTTCCTCTTCGGCTGTTTTCAGCTTTTGAATCATGGCCATTATTTCCTGGTCTTTAACCTCAACAACAGCACTCACTTTTTCAAGTCTTTCTGACAGTGACACAACTTCTTCTTTAAGTCTTTCTGTTTTCAAGCAATGCGCATCTGATTCTGACTGCTGCTTGCTTCTCTCAGCTTCTAACAATTCCAAAATTTCTTTCAGTTGCTTTTCTTTCTGTTCAAGAGCTGTTGAATTCTGATCCAGTTTAATCAGCAATGCATCATATTCGTCTTTCCTTTTGCGCACTTGATCACTGGATTCTACTAGCGTCTCTTGTAGTTGGCGGCATTTTTCAGTTAGCTCTTGTACATTAGCTTCCAAAGCAGTGATTGTGACTTGTTTACTTTGAACAATAGACTCCAGCTGGGTACATTTCTCTTGCAATAAAGCAATTGTTTCTCCTTGAGAAGTATTCTGGCTTTGTAACGCAGATATTTTCTCGCTGCTTTCGTTTTTATAAAGCTCCTCCAACTCTTGGCTTTTCTTAGCTAGTTCTTCGTTCTTGTTTTTGAGGATGTTTGACAAATGTTCACTACTTGTTACCAGTTGAACATTCTTTTCTTCCAGTAGCTTACACTGCGCAGCAAGTTCATCCAGTTTTGAACCCAAAGCTTTCTTTTCTTCTGTTGCAACTTCTAGTTGTTCACACATTGATTCAACATCTTGGTCTTTCATTTCAACAACGACATTCAATTTTTCAATCTTTTCTCTCAGCAAGGCCAGTTCGTTCTTCAAATCGCCCACTTCTTTCTGATAGCACTCAACAACCTGATGACTCTTATCTCTCTCTTCTTCCAAACTTTGACACATTTCTTTCAATTTCGCGTCCCTATCTTCAAGGACCACTTGCTGTTGTTCAAACTTCTGTTTTATGCTGCTCCGTTCTTCCTCCACAATCTTCATAGACTCTTCATTGCCTGCCGCCTCCTCTTGTAGTGTGCACAGTTTGGAAGATAATTCCACTTGTAATGCCATTGTCCTGCTAAGTTCTTTATTCTTACTCTCTATGCAAGCCTCTAACTGAGTACACTTTTGTTCTAATGCTGTGATCTTACTCTCTTGAGCTGAACACTTGCCTTCCAACTCTGTCATTTCCTGGCCACTAGAAGTTTCCATTTCCTTCAGCTTGGAGGACTTCGTCATTAATTCTTCCTCCTTACCTTTCAGCACACTTGACATCTGTTCCACATTGTTCTGAAGTTTAGCAATGTTTGCTGCTAGGGTTGCATTCTTGTCATGAAGTTCTTGTGTCTCGGAACCAAGGGTTTCTTTTTCCTCCTGTTCAATTTGAAGCTGCTTTGTTATTTTCTGAACCTCTTGCTCTTTCGTTTCAATAGCTGCAGCACTTTGTTCCAGGTTATTCTGAAGTTCTGAAATCTCTTGTGTCAGTTTTACATTCTTTTCATGGAGTTCTTGTGACTCTTCACTCAAGTCTTGTTTCTCCTTGTCTACAATCTGAAGCTGCTTTCTTAAGTTCTCAAGCTCTTGATCCTTCATCTGTATGGCTACAGCACTGTTCTTCAACTTCTCTGTTCCCCAAGCGGCTTCTTTCTTGATGGTTTCCAGTTCTGAAAGTGTTGTCTCATGAACTGATTGTCCATTTGTTTTTAATTCCAGAAGACTGTCAGAAACGTCTTTTAATTCTCTTTCCTTATTCTCAAGGGCTGTTGTTTTGTACCGGAGATTTTCTGCTAGTGTTGCCTTCTCTTTCTCCATTCCTTCAATCAACTCCCCTTTTGATGCGAGCTCATTTTGGAGATTAAGCAGCTCACTAGTAAGCTGCTGTATCTTTTCTACTCCACTGCTAACCTCATTGTTTTTGTTCTCAATACAGACTTCTAACTGAGAGCACTTCTCCTGCAATGAAGACAACTGGCCCTCTAGAAGAGTACATTGTTCCTTAATACTTCCTTCATTCTCAGCTCTGGCTTTCTCAAGGGTAGTTATAATCT
>JAHPZR010020513.1:27500-29799 GCA_019787425.1 Platygyra sinensis | reverse complement strand
TGCTGATATGGTGTTTACCCTTACACTTGAAACATTCATGCTTTGAAGGACAGTTTTTGCTGAGATGATCCTTTCTAAGGCAAACAAAACATCTCCCTTGTTTGATGAGAATATCCTTGCGGGCAGCAGGATTGGTTACCATTTTGCAGGAGTTAGAGGGATGGCTCTGCTTACAGTACGTACAAGTGGGTCCTGAGTGTTTCGTAAATAAGGCAGATGTAGTTGTACGCATCTTGAAGTTTGGAAATGCCTGACCTTCAGCTGATAACTGAGACTCGTCATGAAGGACTGCACGCTCTCTGGCTTCCAACTCGTTCTCTAATACATGCATAATAGTATCGAGCTGCCATTCTTGATCCTTTATTTCTCTACTAATAATCAATCTCAGCTCCTGAGGCAACTTGCTCATAATAATCGATGACAGTAAACTTCCGTAGGAGCCTGAAGGGAGTCCTAGAGACTTGAGGCTTCTTACATGAGACTCTAAAGTGTCATACAGTTCCCTTAGCTTTCTTGTGTCTTCATTTATCACTGGGCTGACATTAACAAGAATATCCATATGGCGATTTATAATCTGTTGTTTGTTTCCGAACCTCTTCTTAAGGATTGCAATTGCTTCTTCATAATTGGATGCGGTGAGAGACAGACCAGAAATGGCATCAAGAGCTGGTTTCATGAGAAGTGAGTTCAGATAATTGAACTTGTCAATAGGAGCCAATTTAGGATTCTTGTGGATAGAGGATTCAAAGGCATCCCAAAAGGTGGGCCATGTACTAACTTCGCCATCAAACTTTTTCATGTCCAGTTTAGGTAATTTAACTCGAGGGCCTGTTTCTTGTATAGATGAATTGGCTGCAGGATTACTATTAGGAAGTTGGGCAGAGTGATTTAAGGGTTCAAAATTTCCAGGAACAACTTCTGTAGATACATTAAGGCTTACTGGCGATTCAACAGAGTCACTTGAGGGTTTAACATCACTAGGATCAGCAGATACAGAAGGGCTTACCGGTGTCTTGTGTTTTGGCGCGTCCACGCTCTTCGTGGGGGGTCTCGAAGTTTCCAGAAAATCTTCAATCCTTGTAATTGTGAGTTGAATCAACTCATTTACAAGATCTGCTTCGCGGATTTCGTCTTCAATTTCCTTCTCTTCCACATTTGACAGGATTTCTTCGTCTAAAGCCTTCAGGGTTCCTAATTTGGCGCGCAGAGATTCTCTTTGCTGGCGAAGCTTCGACACATGCAGTGCTGGCGCTTGTTTGTACTCGTCCAAGTTAACATCGACAGTCCCGGTATCCAATTGCTCGTTAACTTCATAGGCGATGCGTTTAACGGTGGTTCTGTGTCCTTCACGTGTAGCCCTTTTCCTTGAAAGTTTCCCTTTGGGTGGCATCATTTGACAGGTAGTCGACTCGAAGAATGAAGAAATATCCAAAGCACGTGCGTGTGAACAAGAATTGACTGGTTGAAGAATTATAAACACAAGGAGTATCACCACAGGAATAATCCGTCTCGAAGTGACCATGTAAGGAAAGGTAACGCTGTAGGGCGTTTCGCTGGATTTCACATGGATTTAATAATCTCAAAACACGCACTATTGACTGTACATACAACCGAACGAAAGAACCGCGAACGAACGAAAGAACACATGATAGCAAGGCGTGTTAATCACGTGACCGATGTCACGGTAACGCCATATACTGTCCGTAACACATCATAAAATAGTTATATTGACGGATCAATTCCCACAAAATGGTCTGCCGGTAGAAGATAAAACAATAAAGATCTAATATCAAGTGTACTTACCTCGGATAAGCGCTTCGTCTCCAAGAAAATGGAACTCAAAAAACCCCGAAATTCGCCGCATGTTCTCAAGACAGGCGCCATCTTGTAAAATCGAGCAACGCAAAGCAGTCTGGGAAGACCTTCATTCCTCCTCTGCTACTTGTCCTTACTTGGAGAGTTTCTCGAGTCATGCGATTGTCACCATAGTCCCTGCAAATGACTGGCCACCATTATTGTTGTGACTTATTGACCCAAGAGTACCATTTATTTGTAAATTTGAGGAGTTCTAAAGATATTCTCCTAAGACAGTTTTAGCCTCCCCTAAGAACTCGTCAGAAGCCTCGTTTTTAAGTTTTTGTTTGTCTGAGATGGTAAAAAAGTGACCGTGATAACTTTTATCAAGCTTATACCATTTTGCTTTAAGACAGTTGATCTGATCGTTAAAGTCCCGGGCAAACGATCGCAACATTGTTAGGTGCAACATGTTGCGTGCGTTTAGCCACCCTGTTGCGATGTG
>JAHPZR010020513.1:0-20000 GCA_019787425.1 Platygyra sinensis | reverse complement strand
CCCGTAGGTTAAGTATAGACAAAATTATTACTAGACCACCCTTCCCTTCAATAAGTTAATTGTCATCTCCCAGATTCTGGGAGACACGTGACCAGCGTGTGCCAGCGTCTCTCCTTGCTCGCCTCAGGGGGCGGTAAGATGAGAAACCCTGGGAACGAGGTTGGCAATCTGTTTCCAAGATGGCGGATTTCTAATTGCATTTTAAGTCAACTTCAATAGCAGAATTACTTGCTAATTTGCAAGATAGAGCAACAACAATAGAAAAATTTGTAGCAATGATATCAATAAAACATGTAAATTAAATGTGGACCCTTGACCCACTGCATGTTTGACTTGCTTGTTGATCCAAAGTTGGATGATATATTATAAGTCTCCCCTTGAGTGCAAAATTATTTGATACTGGATAAAGCACGATGCACACTCAAAATCTTCATTTAAAAGCTGAAATTAAAGACAGTCTGCTAATCAAAACTACTCCAAAGGATGGCTGCAAAGGACAAGTCTCTCACTCGCTGAAACCAAAGATGGCAAATTTTTGGTGTCAAACAGTGTCTTGTTTACTAGCTCCAAGAGTGCATTTTGCTTCCACAGCAACATAAGGACGGAACAAAATAAGTGAGACATCTTGTGGTGCTGTTTTATTTTGTGCAATGTATAGTATTTTAATTACCTGCTGGGCCCTCACTATCCCCATTTACAAGAGAAATGTCACTTCACACAGCAGCAGCCCTGAAATTTAATTGGCAAATAATTTAATTTTTCTGAATCTCAAACTTGTTAACTATAAAAGTTTCCCAGTGTAAGTTGAAGGTTATTTTCCAGCATGTTTCCATCTACTAAAGTACTGATAACAAACAAACATTTTTTCTGCTTTCCCTGTTAATCGCTCACACACAAAAAAAATTACTTGATTCTGATTGGCTGAGAGCAGTGCAGTTCAAGTGTTACACTGGTGCAAAAAGTGAAACACCAATGAAATTCACATTTTCAACATTAGATTCCACATGTAGTGTCACATGATTTCCGAAGTACACAAACCGGGCAAGTTTGGACATTTTAGTCAACCACACGTGTTTGATAAGTAGTGTTCTGACAGAAACATGTGCTTTGATACTTGTAAACGATTCCCAATACCCTGAATCGTGGAAAACAAACCCAAACGGCAATTCAGCGATTCTTCCATTTTCCTGACGCAGAGGAAAGCATGAGAAGGCAAAAGTGGATACAACCATGTCACCGTGGTGACTCGTTCATGTGCACAGAAGTCAGTTATATTTGTAGTTTACATTTTGTCGGTGTAAATGGGGTTGCAGGGCTTGAAATTAAAAAAATTGTTAGGTGGCCCTTTGGCGACTAACTGGAGAAATATAGTCGCCAGATGCAAATTTTCAGTCGGCAGTTTGTATACTCAAAATAATTTTCAGGTTCCACTCGTTGAAAGTGTTTGATATCGTCTGGCATGGCGTGGGACACATTCATACAATGAGTATTTTTTGACTTACTTATCCATTTGTTTTAATAACGTAACACTTTTCATTTAGTGCGGCGGCACCCAACTTTCATGTTTCGCCAAAAACAGAAATTTACCTGGATTTTAGCATCAAAAATGCTGGCTTTGTTTTCACAGTAGAAACTGTAAAAATTTTATGCAACTTCTTAGTTTTCACGTACAATTTCTACAGTTTTAATACAGTTTCAAGTTTGGTACAGGTAAACTAAAAAAATACAGTGTCTTCGTTCCCAACACTGCTATTTTTATCCTGGAAAGAAATTTAATCAGGGTAGATTTTGATCACGTGCTAGGCAACCACTTCTGAGCCGTGAGCGCACATCATGCAAACGCTACAAATTGTAACTTTTGCAAAGCTTCATCTACATGTAAACACTTGATTACCCTTGGGCCTAAAGCTTACCTTTTCTTCTCAAAATTGTTATCGTCCATCGGTCTTTGCAATTCTGTGGCTCCTAGGTGGTTCCAAGAGAGAAACTCTAATAGCACTGAAGAAAATATTGCGAACAGAAGTCCATAAAGTTTGGAGGGAATGAGGCTTTTTTTATTGCAACTTGGCCCATTCTTTTACGATGAACACAAAGCAGGACAAGATAAGATGTTCATTTTAACTTTAATGCATTATTGTACTTCTAAATCATGCAAAATTCAGGTCACCAAAGTGGCAACTAAACAACAATTTTAGTCACCAAGGAGGAAAAGTTAGTCGCATTGGGTTGACAGGCCTCGACTCCTGCACTTTGTGGCATTTGTACAGTGCAGCTCAGATATATCCGAACTGCGCATACGCGTATTATACGCACTTATTTTGCATATACACGCATGTCAATATGCACACATACACGCGTATATGTCCCTTTGTTATGCATTCCCATAAAAGTTCTTCATATGAAGCATTGTTGGTCAAACAAGACTTATTTAATTTTTATGGGAATGGAAAAGGCTTCAAAGCGAAATTTGCATATTGTTAAAACTTCATGCCGATGAATGAAAGCTATCATATTTTGAGCTTTTAATCACTTCATAAATTCACCGGCAAACTACCGTTTCTTTGACACTTGCTTGATCTTAAGTTGCGGAAAATAGGAAGAAAATTGAAACAGACGCTTTAAGTCCCTATTTTAACACGTGAACTTTATGTTTTTACAAGGAAAGATCTGTGTTTCGGTACGTGTCGGCAAGTCGTTTGCCAAATGTTCATGATCTAGCGTTCTTAAGATCGATATCCTCGTTGAAAAAAAAATATATCTCCAGTTATATTTGACACAGATCATTCATTTAAACGGTACAATGCTCTTTGATTTACAAAAAAATCGTTTATCAAAGTTTCTATGGTGTGCCTCTCACGTTTAAATATTTTTTACTTCAAGGAAAAGTTCTGTTTTTCCGCATGTGTCGGCAACTCACTTCACTTGCGAGATGTTCATTGCCAAAGACCTTGTCAAAAAAAATTATATCTCCAGTTATATTTGGCACAAATCGTTCATTCAAACGGTAAAATGCTCTTTCTCAAACCAAATAAATGTTTATCAAAGTTTCTGTGGCGTGATGCTCACATTTAGTTTTTTTTTACTTTCTGTGTTTTGGCAGTCGCGTCGGCGCAAGTCTTTGACTGGCTTACGGTACTTTGTGAAACGTCTTTGACTTGCATGATCTTTATTGTCTCAAACATTCCGAAGACCTTGTCGAAAAAATCTCCGGTTATGTTAGACACAAATCGTTCATTAAAACAGTAAAATGCTCTTTCTCAAACCAAATAAATGTTTATCAAAGTTTCTGTGGCGTGCTTCTCGCACTGAGTTGTTTTTACTTCAACGAAAAATTTTGTTTTTCGGCAGTCGCATCGATGTTTATTTCCCCAAGCATCCCGAAGCGACAAGCTTGTTCTCCTGTGATATTTGACACAAATCATTCATTCAAACGGTATTAAAAATGCTCTTTCTTTAACCAAACAATTGTTTAGCAAAGTTTCTATGGCAGGCTGCTCAAGTCTAGTTATATTTTACTTTGAAAGTTTTGTATTTCGGCACACATCGGCAAGTCACTTGCGAGATGTTTAGTAAGCCTTCCGAAGACCCTGTCGAAAAAATATATCTCCGGTTCTGTTTGACACAAATCGTTCATTCAAATGGTAAAATACTCTTTCCCTAACGAAACTTTCTACGGTGCACCACTCACATTTTGATATTTTTATCTTTCTTCAAGGAAAGTTGTGTGTTTATAATTTCAACAGGCGTTTCCATGTTTCCAAGTCGCTTTCTTGTAGTGTTTCCTTGTGTCAAAAAAATGTTTTCTTTCGGTTGTTTGCTCCATGAAGATGGGATTGTCAAAGCGTGTATCCCCAGTTCTATCTGACAAAAAAAAAAACAGTAAATTTTTTATTTGACGGCAAAATAATCACCCTTTTAATAATATTTAGTCAGTTTTCTGTCAAAGTGCAAAAATAGTTTCAGTTAACTAGTCTGAAGACATACACGCGTATACTGTATACGCGTATTCAAATAATGAAGACTCTTGTTTGCTCCGTAGCAAGAAACAATGAACTGTATGAGCTGTATTAAGAAAAGAAAAAAAATAGGTTAGTTCGTACATACTAATGAGGCATACGCGCATACACTGTATACCCATATGTGCATATATGCATACGCGTATATGCGTATTGGGCTGACACATATTACGCGTATATTTTGGTTCGGATATATCTGAGCTGCACTGTACATTTGCTGTTTTCTTTTTGGTCTCTCAACCATTTTTGTCACTTAACTCGTTATGAGAATTAGAGCCATTAGATCGTGCTAGGGCAAATTTTAAGAGGTCATAGTTCTGCATGATTTCTGCCGTTATCTCAATGCTTCCTTGAGTTTGACACCTCTATAATTTAACAAGTGCTAGTGCATTGTTTTGGCTCATTTCTATTGTAAGATATGTTTTCAAGTCTCGAAGTATTTGCTTGTGAGGGACAAAATATGATGTTTACTGTGCATGTGTTACTTACTTGCATTCTATATTTTGACGCCGGGCCCGGCTGTGATTAAAGCAGTTTGCAAGTACAGTAGGTAGATTCTTATCATGGGCATCATATTTGCCCTCCTACGTTTTTCTTCAGGGACGCTGTAGCTTTACTTTGAGAAAGCTATATGCTTGTCTAGAGAAATTCTTATGTTTTACTTGCCCTATCTGATCAAGCTTATGTTTCTGGAGCTCGATGTATAGGTTTATTCCTCCTTTGATTGTTCTAGTACCACAGAATTCAAATGTAACTATAATAATGATGATGATGATAATAATAACCCATAAGTCTGCAGACTGTGTTGCTTGTTGTATATGCCATTGTTTGGCTTAGTTCATGATTTTGATCTTTTATGGGGATCTCATCAGTTGCTGGTATTTCTCAAATACTCTGTACATCTGAAGTTGTTAGCACAAATGAAATAGTTAAAAATCTCATACAACCAAAACAGTGGCCACAAGTTGAAGTTGTTCATGGTCTTCAGGGAAAATGGTTGGAAATTAGCTTGTCATGAATTATTAATTTGTCAACATCAGTGGTTTGACCTTTTTCGAAGTTTGGATCCACTTGCGAAACCATTCTTTCGACCGCAGAAGCGATATCCACAAGTCAAGTGTTCAAGTATCCACTTACTGAAATGCCACATTCTTCCTTTTTTTTTTAAGTTCTGCCAAATTGAGGTTGCTGTTATTCTTTTTTTTCTGCAATTTTGAAGCTAAACTATTTCACGTTCAAGGACTTAAAGAAGAGGGAAAGTTCTAGTACGAGACGAAGTTGAAAACTTCATACACATCTATTGTGCGGTTGACAGGAATGTCCAAACACGTCACACTACACATGAAATCTAAAGCCAAAAAGGTGTACAGTGGAACCTCGATTTAACGAAGTCGCTGGGGACCGGCCAAATTTGTTCGTTAAATGGAGGGTTCGTTATATCGAAAACCTCGATATAACAAATTTGAGGGGAAATGACTAAAATGTTGTTATATCGAGGTCATAGTTAATGATTGATTTGTAACACAGGTGACTTCTGCAGAAATACTAAAGTGCAAATGTCTATGACATATAATAATCCGTTGACTGAGAGGTTGCCGTCTCTTTACCATAACGATTGCAGCATTTGTTCACTGTTGATCTGTTCAGCGTTACTTTATCTTCTGTCACTTGCAGACATTGTAATTCGTTATATCGAGGTAGATTTTACGTTTGGGCTTCCGGATTATGTTCGTTATATCGAAGAATTCATTATATCAAGGTTCGTTATATCGAGGTTCTATTCCATACATTTTACTGTAACTTTATAATATCATTTGTTATATCGAGGACTTCGTTAAATAGAGGTTCATTAAATCGAGGTTCCACTGTATTACAAATCATAATTCTGGATTATGATTGTTGGAAAGACAACGAGAAATTTTGTAGGCTAATGATATCATGTATAGTGTGGACGTGTTTGGACATTCCTGTCAACCGCACAATAGATGTGTATGAAGTTTTCAACTTCGTCTCGTACTAGAACTTTCCCTCTTCTTTAAGTCCTTGAACGTGAAATAGTTAGCTTCAAAATTGCAGAAAAAAAAAGAATAACAGCAACCTCAATTTGGCAGAACTTAAAAAAAAAAGGAAGAATGTGGCATTTCAGTAAGTGGATACTTGAACACTTGACTTGTGGATATCGCTTTCTGCGGTCGAAAGAATGGTTTCGCAAGTGGATCCAAACTTCGAAAAAGGTCAAACCACTGATGTTGACAAATTAATAATTCATGACAAGCTAATTTCCAACCATTTTCCCTGAAGACCATGAACAACTTCAACTTGTGGCCACTGTTTTTGGTTGTATGAGATTTTTAACTATTTCATTTGTGCTAACAACTTCAGATGTACAGAGTATTTGAGAAATACCAGCAACTGATGAGATCCCCATAAAAGATCAAAATCATGAACTAAGCCAAACAATGGCATATACAACAAGCAACACAGTCTGCAGACTTATGGGTTATTATTATCATCATCATCATTATTATAGTTACATTTGAATTCTGTGGTACTAGAACAATCAAAGGAGGAATAAACCTATACATCGAGCTCCAGAAACATAAGCTTGATCAGATAGGGCAAGTAAAACATAAGAATTTCTCTAGACAAGCATATAGCTTTCTCAAAGTAAAGCTACAGCGTCCCTGAAGAAAAACGTAGGAGGGCAAATATGATGCCCATGATAAGAATCTACCTACTGTACTTGCAAACTGCTTTAATCACAGCCGGGCCCGGCGTCAAAATATAGAATGCAAGTAAGTAACACATGCACAGTAAACATCATATTTTGTCCCTCAAAAGCAAATACTTCGAGACTTGAAAACATATCTTACAATAGAAATGAGCCAAAACAATGCACTAGCACTTGTTAAATTATAGAGGTGTCAAACTCAAGGAAGCATTGAGATAACGGCAGAAATCATGCAGAACTATGACCTCTTAAAATTTGCCCTAGCACGATCTAATGGCTCTAATTCTCATAATGAGTTAAGTGACAAAATGGTTGAGAGACCAAAAAGAAAACAGCAAATGTACAGTGCAGCTCAGATATATCCGAACCAAAATATATGCGTAATATGTGTCAGCCCAATACGCATATACGCGTATGCATATACGCACATATGCGTATACAGTGTATGTGCGTATACAGTGTATGCGCGTATGCCTCATTAGTATGTATGAGCTAACCTATTGTTTCTTCTTTTCTTAATACAGCTTAACAGTTCATTGTTTCTTGCTACGGAGCAAACAAGAGTCTTCATTATTTGAATACATGTATACAGTATACGCGTGTATGTCTTCAGACTAGTTAACTGAAACTATTTTTGCACTTTGACAGAAAACTGACTAAATATAATTAAAAGGGTGATTATTTTGCCGTTAAATAAAAAATTTACTGTTTTTTTTTGTCAGATAGAACTGGGGATACACGCTTTGACAATCCCATCTTCATGGAGCAAACAACCGAAAGAAAACATTTTTTTGACACAAGGAAACACTACAAGAAAGCGACTTGGAAACATGGAAATGCCTGTTGAAATTATAAACACACAACTTTCCTTGAAGAAAGATAAAAATATCAAAATGTGAGTGGTGCACCGTAGAAAGTTTTGTTAGGGAAAGAGTATTTTACCATTTGAATGAACGATTTGTGTCAAACAGAACCGGAGATATATTTTTTCGACAGGGTCTTCGGAACGCTTACTAAACATCTCGCAAGTGACTTGCCGATGTGTGCCGAAATACAAAACTTTCAAAGTAAAATATAACTAGACTTGAGCAGCCTGCCATAGAAACTTTGCTAAACAATTGTTTGGTTAAAGAAAGAGCATTTTTAATACCGTTTGAATGAATGATTTGTGTCAAATATCACAGGAGAACAAGCTTGTCGCTTCGGGATGCTTGGGGAAATAAACATTGACGCGACTGCCGAAAAACAAAATTTTTCGTTGAAGTAAAAACAACTCAGTGCGAGAAGCACGCCACAGAAACTTTGATAAACATTTATTTGGTTTGAGAAAGAGCATTTTACTGTTTTAATGAAGGATTTGTGTCGAATATAACCGGAGATTTTTTCGACAAGGTCTTCGGAATGCTTGAGACAATAAAGATCACGCAAGTCAAAGACGTTTCACAAAGTACCGTAAGCCAGTCAAAGACTTGCGCCGACGCGACTGCCAAAACACAGAAAGTAAAAAAAAACTAAATGTGAGCATCACGCCACAGAAACTTTGATAAACATTTATTTGGTTTGAGAAAGAGCATTTTATCATTTGAATGAACGATTTGTGCCAAATATAACTAGAGATATAATTTTTTTGACAAGGTCTTTGGCAATGAACATCTTGCAAGTGAAGTGAGTTGCCGACACATGCGGAAAAACAGAACTTTTCCTTGAAGTAAAAAATATTTAAACGTGAGAGGCACACCATAGAAACTTTGATAAACGATTTTTTTGTAAATCAAAGAGCATTGTACCGTTTAAATGAATGATCTGTGTCAAATGTAACTGGAGATATATTTTTTTTCAACGAGGAGATCGATCTTAAGAACGCTAGATCATAAACATTTGGCAAACGACTTGCCGACACGTACCGAAACACAGATCTTTCCTTGTAAAAACATAAAGTTCACGTGTTCAAATAGGGACTTAAAGCGTCTGTTTCAATTTTCTTCCTATTTTCCGCAACTTAAGATCAAGCAAGTGTCAAAGAAACGGTAGTTTGCAGGTGAATTTATGAAGTGATTAAAAGCTCGAAATATGATAGCTTTCATTCATCGGCATGAAGTTTTAACAATATGCAAATTTCGCTTTGAAGCCTTTTCCATTCCCATAAAAATTAAATAAGTCTTGTTTGACCAACAATGCTTCATATGAAGAATTTTTATGGGAATGCATAACAAAGGGACATATACGCGTGTATATACGCGTGTATGTGTGCATATTGACATGCGTGTATACGCAAAATAAGCGCGTATAATACGCGTATGCGCAGTTCGGATATATCTGAGCTGCACTGTACAAATGCCACAAAGTGCAGGAGTCGAGGCCTGTCAACCCAATGCGACTAACTTTTCCTCCTTGGTGACTAAAATTGTTGTTTAGTTGCCACTTTGGTGACCTGAATTTTGCATGATTTAGAAGTACAATAATGCATTAAAGTTAAAATGAACATCTTATCTTGTCCTGCTTTGTGTTCATCGTAAAAGAATGGGCCAAGTTGCAATAAAAAAAGCCTCATTCCCTCCAAACTTTATGGACTTCTGTTCGCAATATTTTCTTCAGTGCTATTAGAGTTTCTCTCTTGGAACCACCCAGGAGCCGCAGAATTGCAAAGACCGATGCACGATAACAATTTTGAGAAGAAAAGGTAAGCTTTAGGCCCAAGGGTAATCAAGTGTTTAGATGAAGCTTGGCAAAAGTTACAATTTATAGCATTGTTTTGTTGTTTGCGTGATGTGCGCTCATGGCTCAGAAGTGGTTGCCTAGCACGTGATCAAAATCTACCCCGATCAAATTTCTTTCCAGGATAAAAATAGCAGTGTTGGAAACGAAGACACTGTGTATTTTTTTAGTTTCGCTGTACCAAACTTGAAACTGTATTAAAACTGTAGAAATTGTATGTGAAAACTGAGAAGTTGCATACAATTTTTACAGTTTCTACTGCGAAAACAAAGCCAGCATTTTTGATGCTAAAATCCAGGTAAATTTCTGTTTTTGGCAAAACATGAAAGTTGGGCGCCGCCGCGCTAAATGAAAAGTGTTACGTTATTAAAACAAATGGATAAGTAAGTCAAAAAATACTCATTGTATGAATGTGTCCCGCGCCATGCCAGACGATATCAAACACTTTCAATGAGTGGAACCTGAAAATTATTTTGAGTATACAAACTGCCGACTGAAAATTTGCATCTGGCGACTATATTTCTCCAGTTAGTCGCCAAAGGGCCACCTAACAATTTTTTTAATTTCAAGCCCTGCAACCCCATTTACACCGACAAAATGTAAACTACAAATGTAACTGACTTCTGTGCACATGAATGAGTCACCACGGTGACATGGTTGTATCCACTTTTGCCTTCTCGTGCTTTCCTCTGCGTCAGGAAAATGGAAGAAACACCGAATTGCCGTTTGGGTTTGTTTTCCACGATTCAGGGTATTGGGAATCGTTTACAAGTATCAAAGCACATGTTTCTGTCAGAACACTACTTATCAAACACGTGTGGTTGACTAAAATGTCCGAACTTGCCCGGTTTGTGTACTTTGGAAATCATGTGACACTACATGTGGAATCTAATGTTGAAAATGTGAATTTCATTGGTGTTTCACTTTTTGCACCAGTGTAACACTTGAACTGCACTGCTCTCAGCCAATCAGAATCAAGTAATTTTTTTTTGTGTGTGTGCGATTAACAGGGAAAGCAGAAAAAATGTTTGTTTGTTATCAGTACTTTAGTAGATGGAAACATGCTGGAAAATAACCTTCAACTTACACTGGGAAACTTTTATAGTTAACAAGTTTGAGATTCAGAAAAATTAAATTATTTGCCAATTAAATTTCAGGGCTGCTGCTGTGTGAAGTGACATTTCTCTTGTAAATGGGGATAGTGAGGGCCCAGCAGGTAATTAAAATACTATACATTGCACAAAATAAAACAGCACCACAAGATGTCTCACTTATTTTGTCCCGTCCTTATGTTGCTGTGGAAGCAAAATGCACTCTTGGAGCTAGTAAACAAGACACTGTTTGACACCAAAAATTTGCCATCTTTGGTTTCAGCGAGTGAGAGACTTGTCCTTTGCAGCCATCCTTTGGAGTAGTTTTGATTAGCAGACTGTCTTTAATTTCAGCTTTTAAATGAAGATTTTGAGTGTGCATCGTGCTTTATCCAGTATCAAATAATTTTGCACTCAAGGAGAGACTTATAATATATTGTCCAACTTTAGATCAACAAGCGAGTCAAACATGCAGTGGGTCAAGGGTCCACATTTAATTTACATATTTTATTGATATCATTGCTACAAATTTTTCTATTGTTGTTGCTCTATCTTGCAAATTAGCAAGTAATTCTGCTATTGAAGTTGACTTAAAATGCAATTAGAAATCCGCCATCTTGGAAACAGATTGCCAACCTTGTTCCCAGGGTCTCTCATCTTACCGCCCCCTGAGGCGAGTGAGGAGAGACCCTGGCACACGCTGGTCACGTGTCTCCCAGAATCTGGGAGATGACAATTAACTTATTGAAGGGAAGGGTGGTCTAGTAATAATTTTGTCTATACTTAACCTACGGGAGTGCGGGATGTGGTTGTCACCAAAATAAACCAGAAGCGATATACCATCATTTTCTCTTGGATGCTCTTATTCTGCTAATGCCGGCGAAAACCTTATCCATCATCTGATAAAGGAATATCAAAGTTGCTGTAGGTTGTGTGGTTTAATTAAGGACGTCACATATTGTAAAAATCTCCTCAACAAGGGGAATGAAGAATTGCATGCTATGGCCCAGGCTGTGTATGGAACATCTTCAAGACCTTCGACTCAACTGATCATTACCTCGGAATGAATTAAAACCAGGTCTACTGTGTAGGTCTTGTGAACGGCGACAAAACAGTTTTATTCAGGGCCTTGCTCTCTGAAAGCCAAAGTTACTTCGAGAGGAGCGAAAGGGTGAAAAGATTTATTGGTTCACCGTCCTTTCTCATATCAAAGAACTGGATTTATCTTCGACTGAAAGAAGGCTACAAAGAGAAAAAAAAAATTTTTTTATGTCAATAAATCAGTGTACGTGACTCCAACGGTTTGGGAGGACTCTTGACCTTTCGTTGCTTCGTGCGCGGTGTTTCTGAGAAAAAGAAACATCTGCCCTGTTAGGCGGGTTCTAATAAAACCCCTGCATTGTCACTAACTGCAAGAGCATTTATTTATTGGAACTGTGGTGTTTTGGATCAAGTCAACAATTTAGTGTTCCTTGTAAAAAACATTTTGTCGAGCCGTGATGCTATTTCGGCAGATTAATAGCTTTTTTTGTGCTCAATGATTGGAAAGGTCTTTTACATATTTCAGTCAGCGAACTGTGTTTTGAAAATGCTCTTGGTGTGTTGATGAACAATAGATTGAATTTTCGGAAGGAGCAAATTATTGTTTGAAAAATCCCAGCGACTTTTCGAGAGGAGTGAATTATTGCTCAAAAATTTGTGGTGAATCTTCACACAAAGCGAATTATTATTTGAAAAATCATGCGGATCAAAACAATTGGTGTCACAAAAATGCGGGGAAATTTTGTGGAAATATTCTTTCAAGCAAAATTTCTTGGAAAAGCCATGAAATGCCAGGAATTTCGTCAAAATTTGTTTGCATTACTATTGCACAATACTGTACGTCTTTAGGCTTTTCGAGTTTTGAATTTTTTTCCGTTCTCTTTTTCTCCTTTTCTTTTCTTTTTGCACAATACTGTACGTCTTTAGGCTTTTTGATTTTTGAATTTTTTTGCCTTCCCTTTTTCTCCTTTTTAACTCGTGAAGCGCATGCGCGAAACGAGTTATCGTGAGTTGTGGGCAAATGTGTCGCTCGATGGGCTGTAAACTTTATGCAAATGAGGTAGGCTCGCGGCTTAGTTTTAAATTGCTGTCTATCTTTAATTAAAATAAGCTGTTTTAAAGGTCTAAATTAAAAGATGTATTAAAGTTAAAGAAGACTCAGCTACCGAAATCGTAAAATCAATGAGCAGCACAAGTTCTCACTGGATGCTGAATTCGTATGGATTTTACAGAGGAAGTCGTTTAAGTACTGTTTTATGGTATGGTAAATGCGCATATTAGCAAGTGAAATGATATAAACACAGAGCTATTTTATTTTGTATTGCTAAAAATAAAGGAAAAAAAAAAGAAATAAAAAATATCGGCCCAGACCTGGAGTTGATCGCGGTACACTTGAACGGCAGAGATGCTCAGTACCACTGAGCTATATCAACATTATATGCACGCCCTCAAGAAAATAAACATCCTAATTAGTATCAGCCATTTAAAGACCCCAGACAACTCAGCAGGCTCGAGTCTGTACGAGGATTTTCTGGGGCTAGTTTGTCCATTACCAAACGACTTTCAGTGAGTATATTTGGTGTTTGTGGATTCTTCGGACACTCGGGAGTGCCTTTTTTAAAGCCTAGAGGTCACATGTGTTCATTCGTCGGCAAATAGAGTCGCAACGTTTGTTTTGAGGGAAGGTCCTTATGGCTTGTTTTGCACCGGGACTCTTCGCAAGCTACACGCAACACAGTTAAGCCTAAACAAGATGTTTTGTGCAAGAAGCTTGATTTCGAAGAAATCGGAGTGAATCAACGTAGTAATTAAAGAATACATTAATCGTCGCGATCACTGACTGGATCTGGAGAGAGTTTAACATTCACCATTACGGGCCGTTTGTGTTGGACGTTTTTTCGACATGGTGAAAGAAAAGTTGTTGACACAGTTTGTCTTGTTATTTTTCCTTTGATTTCCTTGAAGAAAGACCAGGTGTCCAGCCTGAACGGGACAGGGGTCAAAGCTGTAGTTTTGGGGCCAGAAAGTTCTGACACGAAAATTAAGGATGCTTTTGAAGGTAAATACAAAGTCTGTGTGTTTGCTAAGTCGGTGTTCTGTCAAGTGGGTTTTGAATACAGACCGCGAATTTAAAGCAGTTTCCTGGACTTAACAAAACAAAAAGGTAATGTACAAGTTTAATTCAAATGTTTGAACCACGAGTAAAGCCATGGCCGATAAATTGACTGCAAAAGCTGTTGGCAAAAACTCGAGCTCAGTCCGCATGTGAAGAATTAAGCTTACATGTAGTTTAAACATGCTGTCACTATCAGGCAGCGAAGCACGTTTGCGAAATTATGAACACTTTTTCCTTTTTAAATAGTTTTTTCTTCCTCATCTTGAATGAAAATTTATTGTTATTGAACTTTCTGTCGCATTTCTTTCATTTGGTTACCTTTCTTTGGCAAATTTAGGTATTTAAAGTTAACAGTATTTTTGCATCGTGGATTTCTGCATATTTAATTTACAGCTACCTCCGCGGCCGTGTTTGTTTACTTTATTCATGTCATTAAAGTACAAGTTTTTAGTTTTTTTCAGCTGATACAAAACACCTGAGAAAAGAACTAAGTGGGCACTAATTTAGCACAGTTAAAATACGATTTATCGCAAAATAATTGGCTATTTTTGTTGCCTTTTTTATTTACAACTTTCATCTTTCTTTCACTACGCTGTATTATTTGTCACAGACGAAGAAATTTTCGGAATTTTTTGTCTTTAAATATTGTTGTTTAAATGTCTTTTCGCTTTTATTTTCCAGTATTTTCTCTAATGTTAACTATCCACACTATAGTAAATGAATTGAAATTTTGTTGTTTTCAGTGTCGTTTTCTCCTCCAAAGTCAGCATAATTATTAATGCCTTGAAATCTGATCTTAAACATGGTTGTGATTACTGGGCATATGGTTTATTACTCTCCTTACGCTGGCTCTGAAATATATCAAAAAAATTCCAGGGAATAAGGGGTAGGCTGTGAATCATTACGTCACACCCAGATTTTAAATTTGAATCTGAGCAAGTGGAACATGTCCATTTCATTTTATCGAAGTTAAAGTCTACTTTTGGCAAGTCTAAGTGGAGGCGTTCATGCAGCATGTAAACATTAACTTTAAATGGCACCCTGGAACTGAGCTCTTTCCTGTGGATACTATTAGGCAACTTGTCCATTCTATATTCTTCGTTATTGGCATACTACAATGGTTACGTGAGTTGGAAGTCTTTTCCTCTCTGTTTGCTTAATTTTCTCTAACTTCCCTTGACAAAGGAAAATTTATAACCTTTGTTTCCTCGTCGCCTTGTTTCAACTTGGAATGAAAATATCGCGTAGACTTTGCATTTCACTGAATGTTTACATCGGAGACTTCCATCAAAAATGTCTTGAACATGGCCTTGTACAATCCTTATAAGTACAAGATGACAAGTCCAGTTTGCAACAAAACTTAAAACTAGTTTCCGTTTATCTCATTTGATAAAGAGAGAATGATTAATGTTTTCATTAAGACAGTATTGCCTTGATTTTTCAATATTTCCAATGTTCACTTTTTAACCACATTTGCTGCCAACTATTTCTTGGTGAACTAGAGGCAAAAAAGAAAAATGTTTAAAACATTACATCGTCCACCCTTGTCAAATGTATGAGCATGATCGTTTCAATTGTATTGCCTTCTTATCCAACTATTACTTTTTTTCTTTGGTACGTCATGAGTGAACTCTGAACCACTGCTCATACTCTTAACATGAAAATCAGCCACAATATTCCCTAAACCAAATAATATTAAACATAATCCAAAAAATATTTCAATTCGTTTGTTGACTTCACGAGTTTGCTCACAGAGCACTTTGAAATTTTCTTTTTGCTGCAGGAATTGATCTTTTACTGGGCTTGCTTGCAGTTAAAAAACTTCTAAGAAGAAATCATCAAGGTGGTCAATTTTTACCATGAAGCAGCTAGGTGTAGTGGCAGGAAATTTTGCACTGAGTTTTTCACTCATCTTTTTGAGCATTTTTGTGCATATCTCAGGCTCCATTAGGCCGATCACTCTGACCTAGGCATCTTTTGAAAGGTCTTTTCCCCCTGCAGAAGTTGAGTATAAATGATGGCAATTTTGGTCAAACATGATGACATCAGAAGTGGAAGAAAGGCCAAGTCTCGTTACGGCAGCACAGGAGTCAATGGTTTAATCAATTAATTACTTCTAAAACAGTAAGAACTAAACAAGAAGGTCTATGAAAGTACAAAATTCTAAGACCCTTTGTTAATGCCAGTGTCATTTTCTGAGATGGTTTTATATGGCAGATCCACCAGACCTTGAGAGCATGATTTAATTTCTCTTTTTTAGTCTGTTTGTAACATCTGGTTATGTTGCCAATTTTTAGCATTCCTTCAAGGATCAGGATTGTTACTAAAATATATGTTTAACTTGTCAATCAGGGCTCGAATTTAATTTTTGCATTACTATTTTTTACTAACTAAATTATAAAGTTTGGTATCCAAGCTCAAAACTTAGGATATCTCTAACATTGAATATTTTGTTAAAAAATAATGACTGGAACAAATTAAAGAGTAGTTGAAATTGCATGGTGACCTTAAAAACATTGACAATTAAGCACCTATTTTATTTCCCTCTCATTTACCTTCAAGAGACTAGCATGATTTACAGTAGGTAGTCAAGAACAGTACATCTACACCTCAAGCAGTTTAAGGCCTGGCTCAGGAATGTTAAGTAGATATACGCTTGGACAGCTATATCTCTTGTTTTATTTGTTTTACCAAGCTGAACTTTTCCCTGACAACATGTCATTTCACTTTTATGCTGATGACACCCAACTATATACAACCTTCACTTACAACAATGAATTAGAGTGCAATAATACAATGGCACGACTTCATGACTGCTCACAGGCGGCCCAGACGTTGAATACGATTAATACGTGACATTAGTCTGTTGACGATTGCGTTACGAATTTAGCCGTTTATAAGACAATGTATGGGAATGCTTCGAAAATTGCTCTAAATGCTACCTGTGGAAAATAATTTCAATAACATGGCTTACCTTATGTTTACATTGCGTTATTTCGATGTCTCTGGGTTCCTGGAGGTGGTTTAGAGCCATTTAGGCGAGTTTTAGGTTCTGGCGGTTCGCTTCCCCTAAAGAAAAACACAAGGCAGGCGACCCACTGGCCCAACGGTCCGCACTCAAAGCTCCGTAAATTCCACAAAAACGGTCCAATCTCGCCCAAATTGCCTCATGACAGCCGTCGATAACTCTTCTTCCCATTCGCTTTTTACCAAGTGTCCAAGGTTTATCTTAACCACCCAAGAATCGCTGGTTTTCCAACTCTAGCTTTCCATTTCTGCCCCGTCTTGATCCGAATTCGTTTCTCTTGGGCACAAGATTTGAATTTCAAGCTTAGCGACCGCGCCATCGGGACAAAGTCGCCTCCAGCCGTCGAGTGGCACGGGGCATTTTTGATCATGCAAATTACACCGTGCCGCGGTCCCTGGGGACATTTCACCGGAAACGGCGGGAAATTAATCCGGCTGACTGAGCGCGCGTGTTATCGCAACGAGCAGCTTATAGTTCTTTTAGAACTATCAGACTAAAGAAATACAGTTGCTAAAAATTTGAAACACCGCTTCCCTCTTCGGAGTTTAGTTTAAGTTTGTCCTCGTTTCTAGGATTTCAGTTAATTGAAGTGAAAGTTTTAAAATCGTCGCTTGTCACAGGGTGTGAAGTTTCATCGTGGCTTGAAATCATGAGTAAAACCCTTACTGACGAACAAACTGAAATTCTTCATTTTGCTAGCGGTGGGCATAACCTTCTGATTACAGGCCAAGCTGGAGCAGGAAAATCTACTGTTGTAAACTCCATCAGACAAGACTGTAGAGAACGTGGTCTGAAAGTCGCTGTTGTTTGCTCCAGTGGAATCGCGTGTAAAGTTTACGAAAATGGTGTGGCAGCCACTGTTCATTCGTATTATGGTCTTGGTGCCGCAGACATGCCATCCAAACAATTAATTCATCGTACTGTCGGGGATAGGAGGCTCTGTGACAAACTGAGTAAAGTCGATGTTTTGATTTGGGACGAGGCCAGTATGTCGAGTGCGAGAATGATCGAGCTAGTAAACGCTCTTCATCATCCTCTGTCGACTGAAGCATCTGGCCTTGAGAATTTACCATTTGCTGGAAAACAAGTAATTATTGTAGGAGAATTTCTACAACTTCGCCCCGTTCCGAGTTATCTAGACTCCGGCGAATTCATGTATAAATCGAGAGTATTTGAGCACGCTATAACTCATCGATTTGAATTAACAAAAGTTTTGCGACAATCCGAAGCTGACAAGATGTTTGTTGCCGCCTTGAAGGATCTTAGGCTTGGAAAGTGTTCAGAAGCAACTTCCAACTGCATGGCGCAATTGTCAAGAGCATTAGAGCCTCGCCTAGCTAAAGATGCCACCCATATCTTCTTTAAAAGAAATGGAGCATTGCTCTTCAATCGATCAGCGCTTAACAACCTCGTCGGTGAAATCTTTCGCTTTCCTGCTATATTTGAGGGCCATAATGGCGACAAAATCAAATGGCCAGGAGCAAAATTGTTGTTTTTAAAGAAAGACTGTAAAGTCATGTTGATATGGAACAAGTCAGAAATTTTGAAAAACGGGAGCATGGGCATTTTCAAATGCGTGACAGATAGTGATACACTTCAAGTTCATTTCGAAGATGTTGGTCCTGTCAGCATAAAAAGAGAAACCTGGATTCAAAGAGATCGTGAAGGAAAAAAGATCGGAAGCGTAACTCAGTTTCCCATTGTATTGGCTTATACCGCTACCTGCCATAAATCGCAAGGTTTAGAGCTGCCAGGTGTCGTGTTACACTCCTCAAAAGAATTTGTTCCAGGGCTGGTTTACGTGGCTGTTTCACGTGTGAAGTCTGCAGATACTTTACAAATAATTGGTTTCAACGCCCGTCAGATATTACCTGCTGACCCTGAAGTTGTTCAGCAGTGTGGGCATGCCCCTGGAATGAATGACCCCTCACTTCGCTGCTGTAGAAGAAAGGTAGTTCACGAAAGCTTCATTCGGCACCTCTGTTTCGCAGCCGTGAGTTTTTATGGTGAGATACGTCAAATTACCCGTCTGTGAAACGACGACTGCCGTTGACACTCTTCTTTTTTGAAATTCCCACTTCTCTAAGCGGACAAAACTGATACAGTTGGGTTTGTCTTGTACCATTTTCCAATCCTCCGGTACCGTGACACCAGCCAGTTTCTCCGCAAGATTTATATCATCGTCTTGCTGATTAGGATTTTTCTTAAGGGGGTGAATCTGCTTTATGTTTAAATAGACGTGCTGCCTATCAGTCCTGGACCCGCGTTTCGCGTTTTTAACTTTATCTCCCCAGAGTTCTTTGACAATACGACCCAGATTGGAAAATCCCAGAGTATAGCCTGTGGCCCCTGAGTAGTTCTCTTGGTTTTCCTCGGCATGCTGAATAATAGAACTAACTGGAGTTATGGCACCATCTTCAGAAACGTAATTAGCCAAGACCCTGGAAGACAAAAATAATTATAGACATTTTTAAGAAGTGAAATTATTTTCGTATTTTCTGTAAGCAATATGAACTGAATTTATATTTATTTTATATACAAACATAAAGTAGGTTTACCATATCTTCCACTCTGATGAGTAGTCTTGCGTTTTCTGCTTTTTCTTGGGAGGTAGATCCTCTGGTTCGCTTCTGGCCACTTTCGACAGCATTTTAGAAAACGTTCAGCGAAAGTATGGTACAACCAGGGAACAACGTTCGACTGAATTTAGCACTTAAAAGCACTGTTAGCCAACAAAGTACAACCAGTGAACAATTTTAAACTGAATTTAGCGCCTAAAAGCAACTGTTATATCTCAACCTTTGTTAACTGCAAAACTTCGATGGGCGAATCGTCAATGAACAAATGATTTAGCGCCTAGAAGCACTGTTAACTGCCAAAGTAGAACCACTGAACAATGTTCAACTGATTTAAGCGCCTAAAACCCCTGTTATATGTTAAACTTTGTTAACTGCTAAAATTTAACTAACGAACAATGAACTGATATGATTTAGCGCCTAAAAGCACTGTTAATTGCCAAAATAGAAGCAGTGATCAATGTTCAACAGATTTAAGCGCCTGTGTTAACTGCAAAAACAATGAACTGAAATGATTTAGCGCCTAAAAGCACTGTTAACTGCCAAAGTAGAACCAGTGAACTGCCAAAATAGAACCAGTGAACAATGTTCAGCAGAAGCGTTGTTAACTGCACACATACAAAGAGCGAAGAACGTTTCACTGAAAATAAGCGCCCAGAAGCACTCTAATCTGCAGCGAGAGATGG
>JAHPZR010020512.1:0-25793 GCA_019787425.1 Platygyra sinensis | reverse complement strand
TGAAAAACGACTCCCTGAAAATGGCTAAAATTTAGGTCAACCGCTCCTTAAAGGGGCTCAGTCACGTTTGAAAAGCTTAGCACAACTTTTCAAATTCGTTGTTTGCAATCCGCGTCAATCTTCTCCATCCTTAACCATCCTTGTTCCCATAGGCGTACGAGCCGGGGGGGCGAGGGGGGGCTGCAGCCCCCCCCAGTTACAAAAATTTTTGACATTTTTCCGGGCAAAAACGCTGATGATTCGGTGCAAAAGTACTGGGGAGAAACTCTCTGAAGGGGCTGTCAAAGCCAGACTTTGAAGGCTACTTTCTCCGACGTTTGCCTCAAGACGGAGTTAAGGTCAAATGATCTAAGGATCCAGGTAATTTTTTGGAAAAGCCAAGTATCGTTAAGAAGTGTATCGTAGAAAATCCACGGGATGGATATTACTTCCATGAAACAAAAGAATGTCAGAATCAAACAAACGAAGACCTAGACTTTTTTGTGGAGGCTCTGAAAAGAGTCGTTTTAAATGGCTCCAGAAAGAGTTGTTTTAAAAATTTTTTTGAACTTCACGTACGAGAAAGAATTAACATGTTTCTTGTTATAAGTTTTTTGATTTCATCTAGGCAATCGATCGACGTCATAGAGTATGCGAGGTTTCAAAATAACCACAGTTTTGAATCCCGACCTCTCGAACCCTCATTTTTTTACGAATCACCCGTTAACTCGAAACGTAAGTCGTTTCCTCTCCTCAGTCGAACACTGTAATTTAGTTACCCCAGATTTCTCGAAATATCCGATTTTTTTCGAACTAATTTTCGTTTCCTTTGGAGGTTCCAAAAATCGGGATTGGAACTGTAATTTTGGAATGAAAATACGTTTCATTAGACGTCAGAAATGTGAAAGTTTTTTGTTTTTTACTGTGGTTTGAGAGCGTTTTGTACAACACATGCTTTAGGGCATTGTGTAACTTTTTTCGGGCAATAAGGTCACCGCCCCCCCCAGGTCTAACGGTGCCCGTACGCCTATGCTTGTTCCTTTATGGTTCTTATTATTATCGTCCTCTTTTCATGTTTTTCTATCTTTACAAAGTGTTATTTTTAGGTTTCCTTCGATTTAAAACGGTTATTTTTTTCGATGTTTCAAAATAACTCAAGATGCCGTGACTGAGCCCCTTTAACGATTTGGCGATGATATTTGGCACCTCGTGAAAACCGTAGAAATTAAAGTGAAAAAATTCGAAATATATATCAGTCAACTAATAAGGGGCCAAATATTATCGCACGAAAATAAGAGTTTCTGGAATATGTACGAAGTATCTTTTAGGCTCACCTAAAGTTGGGCCGAAATTTCGGCCATTTTACACCGCTTGAGAAGCCAAAATCATGATGAGGTAATATCTCGAAGAAAAACGAACCCCTACCTCGGCAAATGTCCATGGTTGTTAATCTTTTCGGATAGCTTTTATACTGTGAAAAGATGAAGGTAAACGGCCCGACCTCGATCTTTTGGTTCTGCCCGTTTTCTCTGACAATGACACTTAACGATGTTTTCCTCTTACTAGCTCCGTTATTTTTGTTAAATTATTTTTTGCTTAATTTATTTCTACTTTTGCAAAAAAGTTGGGGGAGGGTGTTAAAAGCCCTCCCTCTGCGCGGTCCCTGAGCGAACATGCTGACCTATCCTTTTTATTGTTTCTTTTTTTTTCAGAAACAGTGCTTGCTAGAGACAAGAGACTATCAAGTTAGTCTCTTGCTAGAGAACATTCAGGGAAAGTTTCCGAAAAAAATGTTGGTAACTTTTCTTTCTGAGGAATCACCTTCGGTCCCAAAGGACTTCCACGTATTATATTTCATATTGAAAAAAGGTGAAAAGATGTGCTGGCTTTCCTCTTTTGCCCAATAAAATGGGATTACTGATGGGGCCCAAAAGGCTGATTCTGTATTAGGGCCGATTTACACGGTACGACTTTGTCACATGCGACAAGTTTACGAAAGCCCTACGACATGAATTATTTCGTGTAAATCAAACCTACAACTCGCTTACGACTGTTGTCTATGTCAAAAAAAAATTGTCGTAGGATTTTAAAACATGTTTTAAAACATTGCGACAATCGCAGCCGAACTCTATAGAACATACGTATTTTGTGACAAATTTCTACTGAGAAGTTTTCGTGCGTCAAAATGGCGGACGAGGTTGCTTTTTACTGGTTCACAAGAAATCGTTTCTCGAAAAGTACGGAACGAATTAAAGCGGAAAACATCTCGTTAGAAAGTTTTTTCAAAGCGCAGGACAGCTAAAATATTTCTTTACGTTTGTTTCGCACCATAAATCCCTGTGCAAACTTTTGCATATTTAACTTTGTAAGTGAAAATGTCGTATGCGTGTAAATGGTCCCAAGTCATATCGTAGGCCTGTCGCAAGCTTGGCGCATGCGCCAAAGTCGTACCGTGTAAATCGGTCCTTAGTTGTCATTTAGTCGTAAAGGCCTTCTTTAAAGTAGGCACTGCTGGATGGTATTGACTTGTAGGACAAACGATGGAATTTTATGTAAGTTTTCCCCTCTGTCAAAGAGCAGTTTTCCTTTCTTTAAATTTCATTTCCAAGTGGACTTATTTACCAGATCTAATCTGGATAGCTTCTCAAGTGTACAGGTGGTTTAAATTTTCTAATATTCCATACAAAAGGTATCTTCGTAGAGTTAGTTTGAAGCAACCTAATCCACCGTAAGAAAAAAGATGGCGGCTGTACATTTTACCACAATACCTTGCGAACCAAACTAAGCCCACTGGGCATATAGAAAGGTCTGGTTTAACGGGAGTCGTTCCTATACTAACAGCATTGCTCTTGTCGAGTTTGAGCGACTTACAATTTTTCTTTGTGTTTTTATACGCTCTTTTAGAGTTTTCGTACGCAAAGCATTATAGGTAAATGTACCAGTTGCCATCTTTTTCTTTACGGTGGATTGCCTCAGATTTGGTGACGCCTTTACTGTCTACTGGTGGGTGGCAGAAAGAACGAGATACATGCATTTGTACCAAAACGTTACTATCGGTAGGCGCAAGTGTAAAGTGAAATAGTTTCTTTGCTCATGCTTCAGCTGCAATTTCAGTAATAGTTGGATGATGTCTGTTTGCCAGTTCAGTGAACACATCCATTTTCCTATATGCTTATGTTCCTCAAAGAGAACACTCCAGTGTTATATCTTTTCCACACGTGCGTCATTTTTTTGTGTGCGCTCTCACTTCAGATTTTTTCAACGGCGGTAATTAAAAGGTTGGCATAAGATATTGACATTTTGGTTCCCTTAGCAGGTCTGTGTATTTGAAGATAATTCTTTCCATTGAACTGGAAAGGAATTATCCTGTAATATGAGTCTTACAGCTTTAGCATAGAAATGGGTTGGAATTAAATAAGTGCACACTGTAGTAATGCATTCTTCGTGTGGTGTGTTACGTCCATTAAAGCAAGCTAGGATTCGTTTCGCATGTAACAGTTACACATATTTTTAAGTTTCCTTTTAGCTTTCAGTGCTTAAATTACTTCGTTCTTGTTGTTTTTGTTTTGGTTAAATTTACTTTATGATTAGATTTGATGGGGCACGTTTCCCGGAAGACAGGAAGGTATATTTAACAATTATTCCATGAGCGCGTGTTGGATATTTATAGGTTAACGCACTCAGCGAGTGAATTATCGGGATTTATCTACACGAGTTCACTAACAATGAACGAGAAATTTCAATACCGCACGAGGCGGCCTCGTGCGGTATTGAAAATTTCGAGTTCATTGTTAGTGAACGAGTACAGGTAAATCCCGATAATTCGCGAGCAATGAGTGCGTTAACATTTTTATTATTCAAATTGAATACACTGCAGACAAAAATCGTCAAACTTTGAGTCAGCCGAAGCCATGGTGTAATAACAGTGGTGTATTGAATTTAAACCACGGCTATTACACTACGAGAATGACGTCAAGGAGGTTGTTCCGTCACAACCCAGTGTCACGTGCTACAAATCAACAAGACACTCGTCTCTTGAAATCAACCAATCAGAAAATCAGAATTTGTACAGTGTATGAAATTTGAATAATAAATAGTATTATTAAAAACTGGATCATTGGATAATGCAATTCGAGAGTTTTCATTGGCTTAGTGCAGCCATCATGGTATATGAGCCATTATTATTGGCTTGTTTTGCGTCAGTTAATTTAGCATAGTAGTCCATACAAAATCCTCGAATGTTTAAAGTTCATAAAAAAAAAATAGCACTGCTGATTACGCAGTATAGGAATATATCTTCCAATACTTCGGAAGTGCCTTCCTTCTTCAGGGTGTAACACCCTTAAGAAGGAAGGCCGTGCCTTCCAAAGTATTGGAAAATATACTGAAATTATTCGAATAAATGCCCCCCTCGAAAAAACGCCGCAGGGACAAGCAAAAATATCATCAAACGCCGCCCTAAAATCAATTATCATTATGGACATTGCGGCGTTTATTCGAAGCAATTCTTTATGTACCTATCTTCCAAAAAAAAAGACAGCATTCACTCTCAGTAAACCAGTCGTCGAATGTTATTCAGTTTAAAGTGGCTATACTTCATAGCTTTGCTGCTTAGCAAGGGTCAGCCGTGTAGCACCGGACTAGCTTCCCTAAAGTCAGAACTGGATATTATTCTCCACGGGCCAGAAACGAATCCTTTCGACGCTGAAGAATACACGTCTTGTGATGTTGAAGAAGCATGCCCGATTATTCAGCAAGTAGACTCGGACCACGAAGGAAACAGTGACATTGAAATAGACTGGAACTCTGAAACTTACTAGTCTAGCCATTACATAAAAAAGACATTGGACAGTTCAATTTCCTTATATAATCATATAAATCAAAGAGACATATAACTTATATTCTTAGTTTTTTTGGGCTTGATTGTATTGGCTAAACTGAGGTTTAAATGACACGATAAATTCACAGTAGTTGTTACAAGGTTTCCAATAAACGCCTCCCTCGAATAAACGCTGCATCTTACGGAGTATAACTAACTGTCGTGGGTCGTGGGTGAAAGTCGTGGGTAAAAAGTAATAAAATAATAAAATAATAAAATAAAAAATAGTGAAAAACACCAGTTGCCTATGTCCGCATTTGCGAATTGCATTTTAATGACGATTAAAACAAATGAGTGGTATGACGAGAAAAAAAGAAAGAACATAAAGGCAGAAGCCGACACAACGAGGAATGTTTTTTCTCGAGGGTGTACTATACTGGTATGACACGCAAACTTCAAACACACCTCAATGGGCAATCCCGCTGACACCTATCCAGTATTGCAGGCTCAAGTCTGGCTTTACCCCTCCCTAGTTATTTTCGCAGTACACCCGTCTCCCCAGCGCTATTCTGGCCTTTCACGGGCTTTCCCGACCACTGTTGCTGCTCATCCAAAATAAACTCCTCAATTTAACTGACAGTAATGGTAATCAGCAATGATTAAAATGAGGCGTTTGTAAAAATGATGTTGCTTTATTGAAGTATATTAGTCAAGTGTATAAATTGGCAACCGATAAATTGACAGCCGCTATCGACTCCTGCTCACTCCCAGACTTTCCCAGTCCTGTGAATTCCTGGACGCAGCCTCCTTTCCAGGGCCTTTTCTCTGGCTTAGGGAAAAGGCCCTGGGAACGAGGCTCTCCTTCACGATGTATTACGTGCCGTGACGTCGTTGCGTGACCACATTCCGTGTAGCGCGATATGACAACGGGCAAATGTCGCAATGAAACACTCATTGTTCTCTCGTGCGGCGCGCATACGGTCACGTATTGGTATTCGATCTTTTCGCTTATTGTTTCTAGTGCGATCACTGCTTTTTATTCGTTTTATAATCTCAATCTGTCTCCTTAAATAGCTTCTGGAAGCGAAGACAGCGACGGTGTTGTAAGAGAACCTACGCAAGCGTGGTTCGAGGAGGCGAGAATTCTCCTCTCAGTAACAGGTGGTGGAGAAAATTTCAGGAATACGGCGAGGATGAAGCAATCGCCGTTGCCATACGAAATTCATTAGAGGAGCGACAGTACAACAAAAGGAGTACGAAGAAGAAAAATGAATAAAGCTCCTCACTAAAACCATTCACATGCTCCCAAGATGCCCACACGTTCACGCAACAACCATCCACCGCAACACCAACGCCTGTAATTCAGCTGCAAACACAACTGATGTGCCAGATAATGATCAGTCTCAACTCAATCAGATTTCTGCGGGATGCTCAGTTTACTCGCCGCAACCATTTCGCGTACAAGCTAGTAGTACTCATCATTTCGTGCCCGCGCATGACTTGCAGCAGGTCGGCACAGGGTGTCTCGAAAACTCAGACCTCGAAAACTCAGACCCCAAAAAACTCAGACCCTCGGGTGTCTCGAAAACTCAGACCCGAAAAACTCAGACCCTCGGGTGTCTCGAAAACTCAGACCCCAAAAAACTCAGACCCTCGGATGTCTCGAAAACTCAGACCCGAAAAATAAAACAAATTTACACCGCGTGAATGCCGCAAGCCGACTTGTTTACTGTTCGTCGATACAGTGGCATTACCAAAATCTGCCGAGAAAAGAAAAACAGCTCACAGTGTTGGATACGTGCAATGATCATGAAAATTATCTGCCGAGAAAAGAAAAAACAGCTTGCAGTGTGAGATACGTGCAACGATCATGAAAATTATACTCAACATTCGTATAGATTTTTCTTTCCGTTATCGTATCCACAACGTGTCGTGTCATTAATAGAAGCCATTCGCGAGGTGTGTTGCGTGATGTTTTCCTGTACAAATACAGGACCGCCGTCACACTACAGTAGCGGCGGTATTTGAAACCGGATACAACCTTTCGTGGTCCTTATAGTTCCCTCATTTTAAAGAACTGTGTGTAAACACTGTGTATAAACGGTTCTTTGTTTATGTTTTCTTTAATATATATATAACATAAACCTTTAATCAATATTCGTGGTCAATTACGATAAGACATTATCGTGGTTGCATTTTCCAAGCCACAAGAGTTATTTTCTTTCCTTTCAATAAAAACGCTTCAATGTACTTACTGTATGATTCACTAAATGTTTTTTGGAAACGAACCGCGTCCGACGATGCCAATTTCCTTAAGATCTTCATTCCGAAATTGCGGTAAATCAGTCACCTTATTTACAATTGCCTTCTTGGTAAAATAAGGCAACTTGAAAGCCATCTTCACATCGGAAGTTATGAATTACAACCTGAAACCTTTGACCGCCATGCATGATCGAATGTAAAATGAAAAAGTGGCGGGAAAACACGTCACCAGAAATTTAATGATTATCGAATAGAAAGAGTGTTTTTTTTGGGGAAAACTACGACAAATGCAGGAGACTCAATCGCGAGAATTTCTCGAAGTCTAAGGACCGCGAAAGGTTATACTAGCTACTGTAGCGTGACGCCGGTCCTGTATTTGTACAGGAAAACATCACGCAACACACCAGGAATGGCTTCTAATGACACGACACGTTGTGGATACGATAACGAAAAGAAAAATCTATACGAATGTTGAGTATAATTTTATGATCGTTGCACGTATCTCACACTGCAAGCTGTTTTTTTCTTTTCTCGGCAGATAATTTTCATGATCATTGCACGCATCCAACACTATGAGCTGTTTTTCTTTTCTCAGCAGATTTTGGTAATGCCACTGTATCGACGAACAGTAAACAAGTCGGCTTGCGGCATTCACGCGGTGTAAATTTGTTTTATTTTTTGGGTCTGAGTTTTCGAGACACCCAGAGGGTCTGAGTTTTTCGGGTCTGAGTTTTCGAGACACCCGAGGGTCTGAGTTTTTCGGGTCTGAGTTTTCGAGACATCCGAGGGTCTGAGTTTTTTGGGGTCTGAGTTTTCGAGACACCCGAGGGTCTGAGTTTTTCGGGTCTGGGGTCTGAGTTTTCGAGACACCCTTAAACTTATTTAAAAATTCCGAATTCCTGCCTTTCTTATCTAACTTTGACGCACTGCTAGATGATTTTTCTAATCCGAAAGAACAGTTAATGTTTTCAAAACCATGGAGAAACCTTCAAGTGACATCGAAATTGCGGCCCAGTCGTCTAACCTATTAATCTGTAACGCGTCACGCCTTCCGAAAACGAGAAAATTAATGTAAACAAGACGTATGCAGTAGTCCCAAAATTAAATCTCGGGTGAAGCTTCGCTCACTGCTAACTTGCAGTTTGCTCTACATAAAAACAAAAAAGGCAGCGAACTGAGGATCCAGTTTGTTTTTGCAGGGTGACGTTAAAAATAGAATTTTCGCGGGAAAATTTAGTCTTGACAGATGGGCTCCTGGTCTTGATAATGGGAAGAATTTGGCGAGTTTGAAATGTTTGCATAAGTTATTCCCGATGTCACAGCTTAAATATTCTATTTTGCAGTCCAGCTAACTATTTTGTGCAGAAAGTCGGAATAAGGTGATATTCTTCGCTAACCATTTGGCGGGAAATATCGATAAGACTATATACCACGGTAAACCACTTTCGATTTGTTTTTTACCACAATATCAAAGAAACGAAATCTTTATCTTGACAATCGAAAACACCGATACGGATTCGAAAGTGCACGCGCTGCATTATGCAAATGAGCTGCTTGTACGCGTCAGACTTTTCAAAAACAGTAGAAGGCACGGAAGGCGAGGAGGCAAGTTTGTGTTTGAAATCCGCATTGCCTCATAGGAAAGATTTTTCCAGAGCATTGCACTACTATATCTAAAGCTGCGCTTCAGAAAATTTGTGTATGGCCTTGGAAGTGCTAGATCAATCTTCATATTCCTAAGATTGTAATTTATATTGGTAGCATTGAGTTTTACTAAGGAGTTACTCAGTTGGGGGGCAGATAGATCATTGAGGATTTTATACATAGAAGCGCCTGGTTTCAAGGGTTTTCCATTTCAAGTTGTTCAACACATCTATAGACCTAACATCATATGAAGAGCCTGTAATAACCCTTCCTGCACGATTCTGAATTTTTTGTAATTTATTTTTCAGTTGCTTACCACATGTATCCCACAGGGGTGCACGTGAGCGGTAGTCAAAATAAGGTTCAATTAGTTGGGTGATAGTAAATCCAAATATATCCAACTAGTTTTTCAATGGCGAAATGTAGGACTTCCGCGTTTCCGCGACGAAAAATACTTCCCAAGTCTGCCAGGGGGACTAGCCTCCCACACAGGG
The DNA here is from genome assembly GCA_019787425.1 of Platygyra sinensis. Classification (NCBI taxonomy): domain Eukaryota; kingdom Metazoa; phylum Cnidaria; class Anthozoa; order Scleractinia; family Merulinidae; genus Platygyra; species Platygyra sinensis. The sequence continues at coordinate 16,595 of JAHPZR010020512.1, read as the reverse complement.
CAGACGTTCTTATAGGCTTGTCAAGCCCGGAGCGTTTGACCGTCTGCGTGGGAGGCTACCAGGGAGACTGGATTACCGGGAACAAACACATGATTTTACATGAATTGGAAATTGGAAGCCAGCGAGGCCCTATCCAATGTCATCCTTCCAAGACTTCTAATATCGGCAAGACCACAACGACAAACCAATGCAAAAGGGTGCCGGATCTTTGGAGACCTGGATCAGTTAAAATCAAAAGATACTATGCAAAAACAGGAGCCCATCACTGGCAAAAACAGGAGCCTCCTGGCAAAAAACGGTAGACTCATCCCCACGGCGAAGAGAAGAAAAAAATTAAATAAAACAGCAATGAAATTAAAACAATTATATTGTACTTGTTTTAATTTCATTGTTGTTTTATTTAATTTTTTTCTTCTCTTCGCCGTGGGGATCAGTCTACCGTTTTTGTATCCTTCAACAACAACCTTCGAAGACCCAACCTTGTTCCCAGGATCTCTCATCTTACCGCCCCCTAGCAGGCGGTAAGATGAGAGACCCTGGGAACGAGGTTGTCCAATTCCCTGATTCCAACGTGTGGCGCAAGGTGTTATGTAAACTCAGCTGTTTTCTATCCTTCTGGGACCCAGGTAATTATCAAGCTTGAGATTTATTTTTCCTTTCCCAGTGCTTTACCATTGTACAATGGGAGCTTCGATATTCCGCTTTTAGGAAGTTCGTTACCTTGAATCTATAAACATACCATAGAACATTCCTTACCGACGAGATTTACAGGAACTACTTGCTCATATTCATGAGTTTATTGTTATTGTCATTTTTCGGAATTTGAAGTCTTGCCACTAATTATAGACGTGTTATCACGAGGTATTTTACAGCTTAATTTGTCGTACTTTAAAGATGATTTCCAGTCCGTACTGCGCAGTCTCAGTACCCTCATGTTTATAAACATTATAACGGCGGACTCAATGGAATGTGAATCGATGTTATTCGTTAAAAACCACATACCTTATCTTTGAGGCCTTTCAAATTATTTTTCCAACAGTTTCATTGAGTTTTACAGCTGCAAAGTTGTTTCATCAAGGGATATGAGAAAGAACAAAGCATTAAGCTTTGACCGCTTCGCATCCATAATGGCGGTTGTTTTTAAACTTCGAATTTACTTCATGTAAGTAGCTGCGAAATGTTCACATTTCGTGACGTCTTATATGAAACAAAACAAAAAACGTAAACAAACTCTCGAGAGTGCGCAGTATGGACTGGAAATCAGCTTTAACCCGCCTTCTGATAGTTGTAGTCAACTGTTAGGATAGTCGAGGAGCTTAGCGTTTTATGTTTGCTGCAGCTTGCTGGTTCTTTTCTTGCGTATAATCTGCTTATATTTATTGTTTACACCGAAGTAAACTCGAAACGTACAGCGAGGTTGTATAAGCCCTAAAATTGTTAGGGTATAAATTACCACCGTTTTCGTTGATACGCGACTTTGGAAAACAAAACACCCGCGGAAACGTTTCCAAGTCTTGCATGTTATCGATAGGTCGGATCAAAATCTACCAATCCCAGCCCGCTAGCATGATGAAGGTCACATTAGTGGCTGTGATTGGTGGATTTTGATCCGATCTGTCGATAACATGCAAGACTTGGAAACATTTCCGCAGGTGTTTTGTTTTCCAGAGTCGCGTATCAATGAAAACGGTGGTAATCTGTTGAGCGAGTTTTACAAAAAGCTGAAATTGCACGAGCAACTTCGGCGAGTAAAACCTCGCAAGTGGAAATTAATTTCAAATTGAACAAGAAACACCGTATGATTACTTATTTATAATACAAACATGAAAAAAAATTCACGCAGAGTGAGTGTCGGAAGATATTTCTTGAAGCAATTATTTTCGCATAATTGTAAAAAGTTTTTTCAGAGTTTCCGTACAAAATATTTGTCACTGCTTTACATGATATCATTAGCCTACAAAATTTCTCGTTGTCTTTCCAACAATCATAATCCAGAATTATGATTTGTAATACAGTGGAACCTCGATTTAATGAACCTCTATTTAACGAAGTCCTCGATATAACAAATGATATTCTAAAGTTACAGTAAAATGTATGGAATAGAACCTCGATATAACGAACCTTGATATAATGAATTCTTCGATATAACGAACATAATCCGGAAGCCCAAACGTAAAATCTACCTCGATATAACGAATTACAATGTCTGCAAGTGACAGAAGATAAAGTAACGCTGAACAGATCAACAGTGAACAAATGCTGCAATCGTTATGGTAAAGAGACGGCAACCTCTCAGTCAACGGATTATTATATGTCATAGACATTTGCACTTTAGTATTTCTGCAGAAGTCACCTGTGTTACAAATCAATCATTAACTATGACCTCGATATAACAAACATTTTAGTCATTTCCCCTCAAATTTGTTATATCGAGGTTTTCGATATAACGAACCCTCCATTTAACGAACAAATTTGGCCGGTCCCCAGCGACTTCGTTAAATCGAGGTTCCACTGTACACCTTTTTGGCTTTAGATTTCATGTGTAGTGTGACGTGTTTGGACATTCCTGTCAACCGCACAATAGATGTGTATGAAGTTTTCAACTTCGTCTCGTACTAGAACTTTCCCTCTTCTTTAAGTCCTTGAACGTGAAATAGTTAGCTTCAAAATTGCAGAAAAAAAAAGAATAACAGCAACCTCAATTTGGCAGAACTTAAAAAAAAAAGGAAGAATGTGGCATTTCAGTAAGTGGATACTTGAACACTTGACTTGTGGATATCGCTTCTGCGGTCGAAAGAATGGTTTCGCAAGTGGATCCAAACTTCGAAAAAGGTCAAACCACTGATGTTGACAAATTAATAATTCATGACAAGCTAATTTCCAACCATTTTCCCTGAAGACCATGAACAACTTCAACTTGTGGCCACTGTTTTGGTTGTATGAGATTTTTAACTATTTCATTTGTGCTAACAACTTCAGATGTACAGAGTATTTGAGAAATACCAGCAACTGATGAGATCCCCATAAAGATCAAAATCATGAACTAAGCCAAACAATGGCATATACAACAAGCAACACAGTCTGCAGACTTATGGGTTATTATTATCATCATCATCATTATTATAGTTACATTTGAATTCTGTGGTACTAGAACAATCAAAGGAGGAATAAACCTATACATCGAGCTCCAGAAACATAAGCTTGATCAGATAGGGCAAGTAAAACATAAGAATTTCTCTAGACAAGCATATAGCTTTCTCAAAGTAAAGCTACAGCGTCCCTGAAGAAAAACGTAGGAGGGCAAATATGATGCCCATGATAAGAATCTACCTACTGTACTTGCAAACTGCTTTAATCACAGCCGGGCCCGGCGTCAAAATATAGAATGCAAGTAAGTAACACATGCACAGTAAACATCATATTTTGTCCCTCAAAAGCAAATACTTCGAGACTTGAAAACATATCTTACAATAGAAATGAGCCAAAACAATGCACTAGCACTTGTTAAATTATAGAGGTGTCAAACTCAAGGAAGCATTGAGATAACGGCAGAAATCATGCAGAACTATGACCTCTTAAAATTTGCCCTAGCACGATCTAATGGCTCTAATTCTCATAACGAGTTAAGTGACAAAATGGTTGAGAGACCAAAAAGAAAACAGCAAATGTACAGTGCAGCTCAGATATATCCGAACCAAAATATACGCGTAATATGTGTCAGCCCAATACGCATATACGCGTATGCATATATGCACATATGGGTATACAGTGTATGCGCGTATGCCTCATTAGTATGTACGAACTAACCTATTTTTTTTCTTTTCTTAATACAGCTCATACAGTTCATTGTTTCTTGCTACGGAGCAAACAAGAGTCTTCATTATTTGAATACGCGTATACAGTATACGCGTGTATGTCTTCAGACTAGTTAACTGAAACTATTTTTGCACTTTGACAGAAAACTGACTAAATATTATTAAAAGGGTGATTATTTTGCCGTCAAATAAAAAATTTACTGTTTTTTTTTTGTCAGATAGAACTGGGGATACACGCTTTGACAATCCCATCTTCATGGAGCAAACAACCGAAAGAAAACATTTTTTTGACACAAGGAAACACTACAAGAAAGCGACTTGGAAACATGGAAATGCCTGTTGAAATTATAAACACACAACTTTCCTTGAAGAAAGATAAAAATATCAAAATGTGAGTGGTGCACCGTAGAAAGTTTTGTTAGGGAAAGAGTATTTTACCATTTGAATGAACGATTTGTGTCAAACAGAACCGGAGATATATTTTTTCGACAGGGTCTTCGGAACGCTTACTAAACATCTCGCAAGTGACTTGCCGATGTGTGCCGAAATACAAAACTTTCAAAGTAAAATATAACTAGACTTGAGCAGCCTGCCATAGAAACTTTGCTAAACAATTGTTTGGTTAAAGAAAGAGCATTTTTAATACCGTTTGAATGAATGATTTGTGTCAAATATCACAGGAGAACAAGCTTGTCGCTTCGGGATGCTTGGGGAAATAAACATTGACGCGACTGCCGAAAAACAAAATTTTTCGTTGAAGTAAAAACAACTCAGTGCGAGAAGCACGCCACAGAAACTTTGATAAACATTTATTTGGTTTGAGAAAGAGCATTTTACTGTTTTAATGAAGGATTTGTGTCGAATATAACCGGAGATTTTTTCGACAAGGTCTTCGGAATGCTTGAGACAATAAAGATCACGCAAGTCAAAGACGTTTCACAAAGTACCGTAAGCCAGTCAAAGACTTGCGCCGACGCGACTGCCAAAACACAGAAAGTAAAAAAAAACTAAATGTGAGCATCACGCCACAGAAACTTTGATAAACATTTATTTGGTTTGAGAAAGAGCATTTTATCATTTGAATGAACGATTTGTGCCAAATATAACTAGAGATATAATTTTTTTTGACAAGGTCTTTGGCAATGAACATCTTGCAAGTGAAGTGAGTTGCCGACACATGCGGAAAAACAGAACTTTTCCTTGAAGTAAAAAATATTTAAACGTGAGAGGCACACCATAGAAACTTTGATAAACGATTTTTTGTAAATCAAAGAGCATTGTACCGTTTAAATGAATGATCTGTGTCAAATGTAACTGGAGATATATTTTTTTTCAACGAGGAGATCGATCTTAAGAACGCTAGATCATAAACATTTGGCAAACGACTTGCCGACACGTACCGAAACACAGATCTTTCCTTGTAAAAACATAAAGTTCACGTGTTCAAATAGGGACTTAAAGCGTCTGTTTCAATTTTCTTCCTATTTTCCGCAACTTAAGATCAAGCAAGTGTCAAAGAAACGGTAGTTTGCAGGTGAATTTATGAAGTGATTAAAAGCTCGAAATATGATAGCTTTCATTCATCGGCATGAAGTTTTAACAATATGCAAATTTCGCTTTGAAGCCTTTTCCATTCCCATAAAAATTAAATAAGTCTTGTTTGACCAACAATGCTTCATATGAAGAATTTTTATGGGAATGCATAACAAAGGGACATATACGCGTGTATATACGCGTGTATGTGTGCATATTGACATGCGTGTATACGCAAAATAAGCGCGTATAATACGCGTATGCGCAGTTCGGATATATCTGAGCTGCACTGTACAAATGCCACAAAGTGCAGGAGTCGAGGCCTGTCAACCCAATGCGACTAACTTTTCCTCCTTGGTGACTAAAATTGTTGTTTAGTTGCCACTTTGGTGACCTGAATTTTGCATGATTTAGAAGTACAATAATGCATTAAAGTTAAAATGAACATCTTATCTTGTCCTGCTTTGTGTTCATCGTAAAAGAATGGGCCAAGTTGCAATAAAAAAAGCCTCATTCCCTCCAAACTTTATGGACTTCTGTTCGCAATATTTTCTTCAGTGCTATTAGAGTTTCTCTCTTGGAACCACCCAGGAGCCGCAGAATTGCAAAGACCGATGCACGATAACAATTTTGAGAAGAAAAGGTAAGCTTTAGGCCCAAGGGTAATCAAGTGTTTAGATGAAGCTTGGCAAAAGTTACAATTTATAGCATTGTTTTGTTGTTTGCGTGATGTGCGCTCATGGCTCAGAAGTGGTTGCCTAGCACGTGATCAAAATCTACCCCGATCAAATTTCTTTCCAGGATAAAAATAGCAGTGTTGGAAACGAAGACACTGTGTATTTTTTTAGTTTCGCTGTACCAAACTTGAAACTGTATTAAAACTGTAGAAATTGTATGTGAAAACTGAGAAGTTGCATACAATTTTTACAGTTTCTACTGCGAAAACAAAGCCAGCATTTTTGATGCTAAAATCCAGGTAAATTTCTGTTTTTGGCAAAACATGAAAGTTGGGCGCCGCCGCGCTAAATGAAAAGTGTTACGTTATTAAAACAAATGGATAAGTAAGTCAAAAAATACTCATTGTATGAATGTGTCCCGCGCCATGCCAGACGATATCAAACACTTTCAATGAGTGGAACCTGAAAATTATTTTGAGTATACAAACTGCCGACTGAAAATTTGCATCTGGCGACTATATTTCTCCAGTTAGTCGCCAAAGGGCCACCTAACAATTTTTTTAATTTCAAGCCCTGCAACCCCATTTACACCGACAAAATGTAAACTACAAATGTAACTGACTTCTGTGCACATGAATGAGTCACCACGGTGACATGGTTGTATCCACTTTTGCCTTCTCGTGCTTTCCTCTGCGTCAGGAAAATGGAAGAAACACCGAATTGCCGTTTGGGTTTGTTTTCCACGATTCAGGGTATTGGGAATCGTTTACAAGTATCAAAGCACATGTTTCTGTCAGAACACTACTTATCAAACACGTGTGGTTGACTAAAATGTCCGAACTTGCCCGGTTTGTGTACTTTGGAAATCATGTGACACTACATGTGGAATCTAATGTTGAAAATGTGAATTTCATTGGTGTTTCACTTTTTGCACCAGTGTAACACTTGAACTGCACTGCTCTCAGCCAATCAGAATCAAGTAATTTTTTTTGTGTGTGTGCGATTAACAGGGAAAGCAGAAAAAATGTTTGTTTGTTATCAGTACTTTAGTAGATGGAAACATGCTGGAAAATAACCTTCAACTTACACTGGGAAACTTTTATAGTTAACAAGTTTGAGATTCAGAAAAATTAAATTATTTGCCAATTAAATTTCAGGGCTGCTGCTGTGTGAAGTGACATTTCTCTTGTAAATGGGGATAGTGAGGGCCCAGCAGGTAATTAAAATACTATACATTGCACAAAATAAAACAGCACCACAAGATGTCTCACTTATTTTGTCCCGTCCTTATGTTGCTGTGGAAGCAAAATGCACTCTTGGAGCTAGTAAACAAGACACTGTTTGACACCAAAAATTTGCCATCTTTGGTTTCAGCGAGTGAGAGACTTGTCCTTTGCAGCCATCCTTTGGAGTAGTTTTGATTAGCAGACTGTCTTTAATTTCAGCTTTTAAATGAAGATTTTGAGTGTGCATCGTGCTTTATCCAGTATCAAATAATTTTGCACTCAAGGAGAGACTTATAATATATTGTCCAACTTTAGATCAACAAGCGAGTCAAACATGCAGTGGGTCAAGGGTCCACATTTAATTTACATATTTTATTGATATCATTGCTACAAATTTTTCTATTGTTGTTGCTCTATCTTGCAAATTAGCAAGTAATTCTGCTATTGAAGTTGACTTAAAATGCAATTAGAAATCCGCCATCTTGGAAACAGATTGCCAACCTTGTTCCCAGGGTCTCTCATCTTACCGCCCCCTGAGGCGAGTGAGGAGAGACCCTGGCACACGCTGGTCACGTGTCTCCCAGAATCTGGGAGATGACAATTAACTTATTGAAGGGAAGGGTGGTCTAGTAATAATTTTGTCTATACTTAACCTACGGGAGTGCGGGATGTGGTTGTCACCAAAATAAACCAGAAGCGATATACCATCATTTTCTCTTGGATGCTCTTATTCTGCTAATGCCGGCGAAAACCTTATCCATCATCTGATAAAGGAATATCAAAGTTGCTGTAGGTTGTGTGGTTTAATTAAGGACGTCACATATTGTAAAAATCTCCTCAACAAGGGGAATGAAGAATTGCATGCTATGGCCCAGGCTGTGTATGGAACATCTTCAAGACCTTCGACTCAACTGATCATTACCTCGGAATGAATTAAAACCAGGTCTACTGTGTAGGTCTTGTGAACGGCGACAAAACAGTTTTATTCAGGGCCTTGCTCTCTGAAAGCCAAAGTTACTTCGAGAGGAGCGAAAGGGTGAAAAGATTTATTGGTTCACCGTCCTTTCTCATATCAAAGAACTGGATTTATCTTCGACTGAAAGAAGGCTACAAAGAGAAAAAAAAAATTTTTTTATGTCAATAAATCAGTGTACGTGACTCCAACGGTTTGGGAGGACTCTTGACCTTTCGTTGCTTCGTGCGCGGTGTTTCTGAGAAAAAGAAACATCTGCCCTGTTAGGCGGGTTCTAATAAAACCCCTGCATTGTCACTAACTGCAAGAGCATTTATTTATTGGAACTGTGGTGTTTTGGATCAAGTCAACAATTTAGTGTTCCTTGTAAAAAACATTTTGTCGAGCCGTGATGCTATTTCGGCAGATTAATAGCTTTTTTTGTGCTCAATGATTGGAAAGGTCTTTTACATATTTCAGTCAGCGAACTGTGTTTTGAAAATGCTCTTGGTGTGTTGATGAACAATAGATTGAATTTTCGGAAGGAGCAAATTATTGTTTGAAAAATCCCAGCGACTTTTCGAGAGGAGTGAATTATTGCTCAAAAATTTGTGGTGAATCTTCACACAAAGCGAATTATTATTTGAAAAATCATGCGGATCAAAACAATTGGTGTCACAAAAATGCGGGGAAATTTTGTGGAAATATTCTTTCAAGCAAAATTTCTTGGAAAAGCCATGAAATGCCAGGAATTTCGTCAAAATTTGTTTGCATTACTATTGCACAATACTGTACGTCTTTAGGCTTTTCGAGTTTTGAATTTTTTTCCGTTCTCTTTTTCTCCTTTTCTTTTCTTTTTGCACAATACTGTACGTCTTTAGGCTTTTTGATTTTTGAATTTTTTTGCCTTCCCTTTTTCTCCTTTTTAACTCGTGAAGCGCATGCGCGAAACGAGTTATCGTGAGTTGTGGGCAAATGTGTCGCTCGATGGGCTGTAAACTTTATGCAAATGAGGTAGGCTCGCGGCTTAGTTTTAAATTGCTGTCTATCTTTAATTAAAATAAGCTGTTTTAAAGGTCTAAATTAAAAGATGTATTAAAGTTAAAGAAGACTCAGCTACCGAAATCGTAAAATCAATGAGCAGCACAAGTTCTCACTGGATGCTGAATTCGTATGGATTTTACAGAGGAAGTCGTTTAAGTACTGTTTTATGGTATGGTAAATGCGCATATTAGCAAGTGAAATGATATAAACACAGAGCTATTTTATTTTGTATTGCTAAAAATAAAGGAAAAAAAAAAGAAATAAAAAATATCGGCCCAGACCTGGAGTTGATCGCGGTACACTTGAACGGCAGAGATGCTCAGTACCACTGAGCTATATCAACATTATATGCACGCCCTCAAGAAAATAAACATCCTAATTAGTATCAGCCATTTAAAGACCCCAGACAACTCAGCAGGCTCGAGTCTGTACGAGGATTTTCTGGGGCTAGTTTGTCCATTACCAAACGACTTTCAGTGAGTATATTTGGTGTTTGTGGATTCTTCGGACACTCGGGAGTGCCTTTTTTAAAGCCTAGAGGTCACATGTGTTCATTCGTCGGCAAATAGAGTCGCAACGTTTGTTTTGAGGGAAGGTCCTTATGGCTTGTTTTGCACCGGGACTCTTCGCAAGCTACACGCAACACAGTTAAGCCTAAACAAGATGTTTTGTGCAAGAAGCTTGATTTCGAAGAAATCGGAGTGAATCAACGTAGTAATTAAAGAATACATTAATCGTCGCGATCACTGACTGGATCTGGAGAGAGTTTAACATTCACCATTACGGGCCGTTTGTGTTGGACGTTTTTTCGACATGGTGAAAGAAAAGTTGTTGACACAGTTTGTCTTGTTATTTTTCCTTTGATTTCCTTGAAGAAAGACCAGGTGTCCAGCCTGAACGGGACAGGGGTCAAAGCTGTAGTTTTGGGGCCAGAAAGTTCTGACACGAAAATTAAGGATGCTTTTGAAGGTAAATACAAAGTCTGTGTGTTTGCTAAGTCGGTGTTCTGTCAAGTGGGTTTTGAATACAGACCGCGAATTTAAAGCAGTTTCCTGGACTTAACAAAACAAAAAGGTAATGTACAAGTTTAATTCAAATGTTTGAACCACGAGTAAAGCCATGGCCGATAAATTGACTGCAAAAGCTGTTGGCAAAAACTCGAGCTCAGTCCGCATGTGAAGAATTAAGCTTACATGTAGTTTAAACATGCTGTCACTATCAGGCAGCGAAGCACGTTTGCGAAATTATGAACACTTTTTCCTTTTTAAATAGTTTTTTCTTCCTCATCTTGAATGAAAATTTATTGTTATTGAACTTTCTGTCGCATTTCTTTCATTTGGTTACCTTTCTTTGGCAAATTTAGGTATTTAAAGTTAACAGTATTTTTGCATCGTGGATTTCTGCATATTTAATTTACAGCTACCTCCGCGGCCGTGTTTGTTTACTTTATTCATGTCATTAAAGTACAAGTTTTTAGTTTTTTTCAGCTGATACAAAACACCTGAGAAAAGAACTAAGTGGGCACTAATTTAGCACAGTTAAAATACGATTTATCGCAAAATAATTGGCTATTTTTGTTGCCTTTTTTATTTACAACTTTCATCTTTCTTTCACTACGCTGTATTATTTGTCACAGACGAAGAAATTTTCGGAATTTTTTGTCTTTAAATATTGTTGTTTAAATGTCTTTTCGCTTTTATTTTCCAGTATTTTCTCTAATGTTAACTATCCACACTATAGTAAATGAATTGAAATTTTGTTGTTTTCAGTGTCGTTTTCTCCTCCAAAGTCAGCATAATTATTAATGCCTTGAAATCTGATCTTAAACATGGTTGTGATTACTGGGCATATGGTTTATTACTCTCCTTACGCTGGCTCTGAAATATATCAAAAAAATTCCAGGGAATAAGGGGTAGGCTGTGAATCATTACGTCACACCCAGATTTTAAATTTGAATCTGAGCAAGTGGAACATGTCCATTTCATTTTATCGAAGTTAAAGTCTACTTTTGGCAAGTCTAAGTGGAGGCGTTCATGCAGCATGTAAACATTAACTTTAAATGGCACCCTGGAACTGAGCTCTTTCCTGTGGATACTATTAGGCAACTTGTCCATTCTATATTCTTCGTTATTGGCATACTACAATGGTTACGTGAGTTGGAAGTCTTTTCCTCTCTGTTTGCTTAATTTTCTCTAACTTCCCTTGACAAAGGAAAATTTATAACCTTTGTTTCCTCGTCGCCTTGTTTCAACTTGGAATGAAAATATCGCGTAGACTTTGCATTTCACTGAATGTTTACATCGGAGACTTCCATCAAAAATGTCTTGAACATGGCCTTGTACAATCCTTATAAGTACAAGATGACAAGTCCAGTTTGCAACAAAACTTAAAACTAGTTTCCGTTTATCTCATTTGATAAAGAGAGAATGATTAATGTTTTCATTAAGACAGTATTGCCTTGATTTTTCAATATTTCCAATGTTCACTTTTTAACCACATTTGCTGCCAACTATTTCTTGGTGAACTAGAGGCAAAAAAGAAAAATGTTTAAAACATTACATCGTCCACCCTTGTCAAATGTATGAGCATGATCGTTTCAATTGTATTGCCTTCTTATCCAACTATTACTTTTTTTCTTTGGTACGTCATGAGTGAACTCTGAACCACTGCTCATACTCTTAACATGAAAATCAGCCACAATATTCCCTAAACCAAATAATATTAAACATAATCCAAAAAATATTTCAATTCGTTTGTTGACTTCACGAGTTTGCTCACAGAGCACTTTGAAATTTTCTTTTTGCTGCAGGAATTGATCTTTTACTGGGCTTGCTTGCAGTTAAAAAACTTCTAAGAAGAAATCATCAAGGTGGTCAATTTTTACCATGAAGCAGCTAGGTGTAGTGGCAGGAAATTTTGCACTGAGTTTTTCACTCATCTTTTTGAGCATTTTTGTGCATATCTCAGGCTCCATTAGGCCGATCACTCTGACCTAGGCATCTTTTGAAAGGTCTTTTCCCCCTGCAGAAGTTGAGTATAAATGATGGCAATTTTGGTCAAACATGATGACATCAGAAGTGGAAGAAAGGCCAAGTCTCGTTACGGCAGCACAGGAGTCAATGGTTTAATCAATTAATTACTTCTAAAACAGTAAGAACTAAACAAGAAGGTCTATGAAAGTACAAAATTCTAAGACCCTTTGTTAATGCCAGTGTCATTTTCTGAGATGGTTTTATATGGCAGATCCACCAGACCTTGAGAGCATGATTTAATTTCTCTTTTTTAGTCTGTTTGTAACATCTGGTTATGTTGCCAATTTTTAGCATTCCTTCAAGGATCAGGATTGTTACTAAAATATATGTTTAACTTGTCAATCAGGGCTCGAATTTAATTTTTGCATTACTATTTTTTACTAACTAAATTATAAAGTTTGGTATCCAAGCTCAAAACTTAGGATATCTCTAACATTGAATATTTTGTTAAAAAATAATGACTGGAACAAATTAAAGAGTAGTTGAAATTGCATGGTGACCTTAAAAACATTGACAATTAAGCACCTATTTTATTTCCCTCTCATTTACCTTCAAGAGACTAGCATGATTTACAGTAGGTAGTCAAGAACAGTACATCTACACCTCAAGCAGTTTAAGGCCTGGCTCAGGAATGTTAAGTAGATATACGCTTGGACAGCTATATCTCTTGTTTTATTTGTTTTACCAAGCTGAACTTTTCCCTGACAACATGTCATTTCACTTTTATGCTGATGACACCCAACTATATACAACCTTCACTTACAACAATGAATTAGAGTGCAATAATACAATGGCACGACTTCATGACTGCTCACAGGCGGCCCAGACGTTGAATACGATTAATACGTGACATTAGTCTGTTGACGATTGCGTTACGAATTTAGCCGTTTATAAGACAATGTATGGGAATGCTTCGAAAATTGCTCTAAATGCTACCTGTGGAAAATAATTTCAATAACATGGCTTACCTTATGTTTACATTGCGTTATTTCGATGTCTCTGGGTTCCTGGAGGTGGTTTAGAGCCATTTAGGCGAGTTTTAGGTTCTGGCGGTTCGCTTCCCCTAAAGAAAAACACAAGGCAGGCGACCCACTGGCCCAACGGTCCGCACTCAAAGCTCCGTAAATTCCACAAAAACGGTCCAATCTCGCCCAAATTGCCTCATGACAGCCGTCGATAACTCTTCTTCCCATTCGCTTTTTACCAAGTGTCCAAGGTTTATCTTAACCACCCAAGAATCGCTGGTTTTCCAACTCTAGCTTTCCATTTCTGCCCCGTCTTGATCCGAATTCGTTTCTCTTGGGCACAAGATTTGAATTTCAAGCTTAGCGACCGCGCCATCGGGACAAAGTCGCCTCCAGCCGTCGAGTGGCACGGGGCATTTTTGATCATGCAAATTACACCGTGCCGCGGTCCCTGGGGACATTTCACCGGAAACGGCGGGAAATTAATCCGGCTGACTGAGCGCGCGTGTTATCGCAACGAGCAGCTTATAGTTCTTTTAGAACTATCAGACTAAAGAAATACAGTTGCTAAAAATTTGAAACACCGCTTCCCTCTTCGGAGTTTAGTTTAAGTTTGTCCTCGTTTCTAGGATTTCAGTTAATTGAAGTGAAAGTTTTAAAATCGTCGCTTGTCACAGGGTGTGAAGTTTCATCGTGGCTTGAAATCATGAGTAAAACCCTTACTGACGAACAAACTGAAATTCTTCATTTTGCTAGCGGTGGGCATAACCTTCTGATTACAGGCCAAGCTGGAGCAGGAAAATCTACTGTTGTAAACTCCATCAGACAAGACTGTAGAGAACGTGGTCTGAAAGTCGCTGTTGTTTGCTCCAGTGGAATCGCGTGTAAAGTTTACGAAAATGGTGTGGCAGCCACTGTTCATTCGTATTATGGTCTTGGTGCCGCAGACATGCCATCCAAACAATTAATTCATCGTACTGTCGGGGATAGGAGGCTCTGTGACAAACTGAGTAAAGTCGATGTTTTGATTTGGGACGAGGCCAGTATGTCGAGTGCGAGAATGATCGAGCTAGTAAACGCTCTTCATCATCCTCTGTCGACTGAAGCATCTGGCCTTGAGAATTTACCATTTGCTGGAAAACAAGTAATTATTGTAGGAGAATTTCTACAACTTCGCCCCGTTCCGAGTTATCTAGACTCCGGCGAATTCATGTATAAATCGAGAGTATTTGAGCACGCTATAACTCATCGATTTGAATTAACAAAAGTTTTGCGACAATCCGAAGCTGACAAGATGTTTGTTGCCGCCTTGAAGGATCTTAGGCTTGGAAAGTGTTCAGAAGCAACTTCCAACTGCATGGCGCAATTGTCAAGAGCATTAGAGCCTCGCCTAGCTAAAGATGCCACCCATATCTTCTTTAAAAGAAATGGAGCATTGCTCTTCAATCGATCAGCGCTTAACAACCTCGTCGGTGAAATCTTTCGCTTTCCTGCTATATTTGAGGGCCATAATGGCGACAAAATCAAATGGCCAGGAGCAAAATTGTTGTTTTTAAAGAAAGACTGTAAAGTCATGTTGATATGGAACAAGTCAGAAATTTTGAAAAACGGGAGCATGGGCATTTTCAAATGCGTGACAGATAGTGATACACTTCAAGTTCATTTCGAAGATGTTGGTCCTGTCAGCATAAAAAGAGAAACCTGGATTCAAAGAGATCGTGAAGGAAAAAAGATCGGAAGCGTAACTCAGTTTCCCATTGTATTGGCTTATACCGCTACCTGCCATAAATCGCAAGGTTTAGAGCTGCCAGGTGTCGTGTTACACTCCTCAAAAGAATTTGTTCCAGGGCTGGTTTACGTGGCTGTTTCACGTGTGAAGTCTGCAGATACTTTACAAATAATTGGTTTCAACGCCCGTCAGATATTACCTGCTGACCCTGAAGTTGTTCAGCAGTGTGGGCATGCCCCTGGAATGAATGACCCCTCACTTCGCTGCTGTAGAAGAAAGGTAGTTCACGAAAGCTTCATTCGGCACCTCTGTTTCGCAGCCGTGAGTTTTTATGGTGAGATACGTCAAATTACCCGTCTGTGAAACGACGACTGCCGTTGACACTCTTCTTTTTTGAAATTCCCACTTCTCTAAGCGGACAAAACTGATACAGTTGGGTTTGTCTTGTACCATTTTCCAATCCTCCGGTACCGTGACACCAGCCAGTTTCTCCGCAAGATTTATATCATCGTCTTGCTGATTAGGATTTTTCTTAAGGGGGTGAATCTGCTTTATGTTTAAATAGACGTGCTGCCTATCAGTCCTGGACCCGCGTTTCGCGTTTTTAACTTTATCTCCCCAGAGTTCTTTGACAATACGACCCAGATTGGAAAATCCCAGAGTATAGCCTGTGGCCCCTGAGTAGTTCTCTTGGTTTTCCTCGGCATGCTGAATAATAGAACTAACTGGAGTTATGGCACCATCTTCAGAAACGTAATTAGCCAAGACCCTGGAAGACAAAAATAATTATAGACATTTTTAAGAAGTGAAATTATTTTCGTATTTTCTGTAAGCAATATGAACTGAATTTATATTTATTTTATATACAAACATAAAGTAGGTTTACCATATCTTCCACTCTGATGAGTAGTCTTGCGTTTTCTGCTTTTTCTTGGGAGGTAGATCCTCTGGTTCGCTTCTGGCCACTTTCGACAGCATTTTAGAAAACGTTCAGCGAAAGTATGGTACAACCAGGGAACAACGTTCGACTGAATTTAGCACTTAAAAGCACTGTTAGCCAACAAAGTACAACCAGTGAACAATTTTAAACTGAATTTAGCGCCTAAAAGCAACTGTTATATCTCAACCTTTGTTAACTGCAAAACTTCGATGGGCGAATCGTCAATGAACAAATGATTTAGCGCCTAGAAGCACTGTTAACTGCCAAAGTAGAACCACTGAACAATGTTCAACTGATTTAAGCGCCTAAAACCCCTGTTATATGTTAAACTTTGTTAACTGCTAAAATTTAACTAACGAACAATGAACTGATATGATTTAGCGCCTAAAAGCACTGTTAATTGCCAAAATAGAAGCAGTGATCAATGTTCAACAGATTTAAGCGCCTGTGTTAACTGCAAAAACAATGAACTGAAATGATTTAGCGCCTAAAAGCACTGTTAACTGCCAAAGTAGAACCAGTGAACTGCCAAAATAGAACCAGTGAACAATGTTCAGCAGAAGCGTTGTTAACTGCACACATACAAAGAGCGAAGAACGTTTCACTGAAAATAAGCGCCCAGAAGCACTCTAATCTGCAGCGAGAGATGGCAACGAGTAACTGAAAAACTGACTAATAGTGT
>JAHPZR010020509.1:12500-49008 GCA_019787425.1 Platygyra sinensis | reverse complement strand
AGCAACCGAGGCCAGATCAGTCAGTTGAATTGTTGTCAGCTAGTCAACCGACGGTACGTGTCGCAAATGTAAATATTGCCAGAAAGACTGACAACATAGAAAGTTTAAGCTGAAAGCTGTAACTCCCCATCAAAAAGCCAGATTTTCTGTTCTTTAAGTACGATAAAAAACTTGCTCCACTTCAGTTCTCGAATGCAAAGTGTAATTGCAGACGTCCTGGTTAGGGTTAGTAGCATCTGGTGAATTTGAGACATGCGCATTGCGTTCGCGCTTCAAATGTTCCCGGGCAGAACTCGTTGACTCGGGTGCACAGTTTTTTCATCATGATTTTGCAGCTGTTCCGCGAAATACAAAGGCGCTACCCAAATAACAATAGTGTAAACAAGGAAGCCTACAAATAGACCAGTGTTGAACGGCGTTACTGCTCCGAATTGACTTGAATCCGTCGATTATGCCAGTGCAAAGGAACGGAGTTGCCAAGATCAAAATGAGGTTGTGTGCAACGACCATACTTTAAGTTTTTGGCACGACTTCTTGATCTTTCTTGAGTAGTTGTTCAAATGTTCATAGACAGCTTCTTCACCAGTCCAGTGAAGGTACTTCTTACGAAGCTGCTTCAAACGCACATAACAAAATTTGCTGTAAAAGGCACGTTATCCACGACAAGGCTAATGAGTTCCCAACACCGTAGATGTTTGCCGGGTAGTTCAGAAAGCAGACTAAGTGACTTGCAAAGCCGTGCAAAAACTTGAATGAAGAGTTTACATTTAAACCGACCATGAAGCCATACTTCAGTGTTGAAGAACAACAAAACAATGACGACCAATAACAAGTACGACAAAAGAATGCCTACTTTTAGCTGTTTCAGCTTTTTTCTTAATCTAGTAGCAAGCTTATCATTCAAAACTTATCTCATCAAGCAGGTTTGTTTCAAGATCACGTGATCTGAAGTACAACAACCCAAACAGATGACTCGAATACGTGCCTCCATCGATGGCCAAGTAGACGTAAATATCAAGTGATTTCCAACCTCCTGTTGCCAACATATAAAAGTCTGATACAATTATCAATAGCAAAAGAAGGTTCACCAGTGCTGGATAGAATAGGACGTTCAGCAAAACAAGCTGATGTGGGGCACCATAGCGACAGAATCCTGAGAGTCCATCGAAAGACAAACAATTCTTGCGAAAGGAAATCAAAATGGGTTCCATCATCAGTGGGAATTAATAAACTTAGAGTCGTGTTTTCTATATGCTTTGTTGATGTTTGGTTCCCTGTATATTGGTCTTCAGCGCCACCTCTATTTTGCCTCTTGCAGTTCTTTGTGCCCGCTATTACCGCTTTCAGTGCCACGTCTGTCTGCCTTTTCCGGTTAGAAGTTCTTTGTGCCCGCTATTTCCGCTTTCAGCACTACTTGCCTTGTGTTTGGTTCTGGTGGTAGAATACTTTCGCCGTCGGCGTCAATGTTCACGAATACTTCAGTCATAACCAGTCGTTAAAAACTGCCGTATGTTTTTGTACACTGAGGAACGAGGAATGATAACAGAAGATGCAATGGTCGATGAAGGTAGCACTTTGTTTACCTCTGACATTTCACATCGCCTGGACAATATTACGGACTGTTTGACGTTGCGGTGAATGAAGTCCTACGACATTTTTCTTAGAAACATTTTTAAGGAGATTAAAGGTCAGTCGAACGAGTCATGCTATCCCATCCGAAAAATCCAATTCAGTCTCAAAATACCATGTGACTGTAAATTCTGATCTTTTGCTTTCCAGTGGTCTTTTAGTCCCATTTTACTTTCAAAACATATAATATTCGGCAAACGTGAAAATCATTCAAAGATCGAGTCTACCAACCCAATTAGTTAAATGCACAGCGGCATGACGCTGTTCAGAACTCGGTTTATAATCGGCTCCGGAGATGTTTACTGAGGTTGCACTGACGGAATGAAAAATATTACTGATTAAAATTGATGTCTGGCTTTTAGAGTGGATAGATGGGGCAAGATAACTCTCTCATGTACGATGATAAAACTTAACAGGAACTAATCAGAGCAGAATCCCGTGCTTATCTTGTTGCTGGAAGGAACTAGTGTTCAAGTAAGGACCGAAAACACGAACTAGATTTCCAAATTTCACACGACACGTAGTACGGATATTTGCAAGGATACTATAATAACAAAGGTTTATATACATAGATCATATTTCCGGCTGTAATTATGTAATTAAGAGCAATTCTCCAGGAAAGTGAAGCAAAGTTGGATATGAAAAAATTTAAACCCCCCTTCAATTTTTGTGTGTAGGTAGGTTACCTGGGGAGATTAACTAAGACACCCATATTTGGGTCGGCAGATGCATCGTTGCCATGGTAAACCACACTTGATCGCCTCGGCCAGAAGTCTATGTTTTAACCAAAAAATTCGCTCTCAGGAAATAAAAAGTAAACGACTCTGGTTCTCGGGTGCACGTCAGCCAATTCAAATGAAGTTCATACAGATGGTAAAGCCATTCTGCCAGTTTATAAAATTGGCCGTTAAAATATTTTTGGGTTTTATAGACAAGAAGAAAATGCTCGTTTTACTATGTCCCCTGACAGCCATTTTGACAAGCGGGAAAAAACAAGTACAACCATATTCGTAATTTCTCTGAAAGTACTCTTTCCACATGAACCAAATTAGCAGCAGAGCTTAAATAGATATAGAAGCAAGTTTCTAAAAAATCATAAAATCTATTTGGGGAAAATTATATTCTGGCAATGGTTGGTGGACACACTTGGGGAAAATTGCAAAAAAATTCCAAAATTGGCAATTTTGAGGGCTCTAGTATTTGGTTCAAACAGGCTTTAGAGAGAGAAAATCAGCTTCAAAAGTATCTTTTATCATCTTGATTGTTACCTCCATTTAGTTAATAAGGTTTTTCGCCAACGAATTTGATGAAATATGAATTGATACAAAAGCTACCTTGAAGGTTTTTGGCAATTTCTTCAGGATACTTTCGTCGCGTGGTTGCTCCAGTGTCTCTCCTTCGCTCGCTCCATTTTCTTGAGCAAATCTAACGCAGACTCTAATCTAACGGTTACTCCAATCGAATATCCAGTTTGCCGTGTTTCAGACCACAGATTATGATACAAGTAGCCCGCCTACACTTGACAAAGAATAGTTGAAAAGTTCAAAACATGGTCGTAATACTTGCGATTTCTGCCGTCGAGCATCTAAATTCATCAATATTATCCAACCAGGAAGTGAAGTGGATGTGTCGAGATCAATATACAAAGCAAATGTATGCTTTTGAACGATCTAAAGTAACGTCAATGGTTAAAATCGAGTCAGATATTGCGATGGCCGAAAAGCCAAGAATGGTGAAAAAACTGAACGAGTAGGCCGGAAGTGAGAGAAGCACGACTGCTGACCGGATGTAACACAATGTAATGGATGTAACACCGGATGCAAGTTTAATGATACTCTTGTAATGGGTTTGGTTTTACGATGGCAATGATGAAGAAAGCCAAACCAAAAAAAGACGGAAATCAAAAAGCATTAAAGAAAAATTAAACGTTAAGCAATCTCATACCCTGGGAAACTGGGAACAAGGTTGAAATGTTTAGGTACAAAACGTTGAACTTTATTTTCGTTGAATGGGTACAAGTGCATTCTGCAGTTTCGGCACGCACAGAATGAATTTCCTTTTTTTTGTGCATAACTGTCTCGGCAGACAGAGTTCGAACGTTCAGGAGTTCTTAGAAAAACTAACTTCCTTTTTCTCATTCAAGCCTATACACGTCATTTGTTGTTAACGAAAGCCTGAACATATTTTAACATCTGTCAGTACTGTTGAATTTACTGTAGCTAAACCGAGAGATGATAAATTGTATCCTCCCTTGAACCAAATACTAGAGCCCTCAAAATTGCTAATTTTGGATTTTTTTTGCAATTTTCCCAAAGTGTCTCCACCAACCATTGCCAGAATATAATTTTCCCCAAATAGATTTTATGATTTTTAGAAACTTCTATATCTATTTAAGTTCTGCTGCTAATTTGGTTCATGTGGAAAGAGTACTTTCAGAGACCCCTGGACTTCTGGCCGACGCGATCAAGTGTGGTTACCATGGCAACGATGCATCTGCCAATCCAAATATGGCTGTTTTTGTTTATCCCCCCAGGTAACCTACCTCCACACAAAAATTGAGGGGGGGTTAACTTTTTTCATTTCCAACTTTGCTTCACTTTCTCGGAGAATTGCTCTTAAAGCCTATTCTTCAATAGCGTCGCGCACAGATGACGTCACGAAAATTTACCCCCTGGTGTGACTCAGACAAAGAAACCATTCCATGGGTTACTTCTTTGAGAGCAACGTATGGAACAACAGCGCTCGTGAACTCTTCAGCGCGATACTCGGCGATTAATTTCACAATTCGATGGCCTCTCGAGCTCAAAATGTTGGAGAAAACCCACGACATGTACCGTGGAATAATAAAAATACGGAGTTTGAAGAAGCAGCGCTCGTGAACTCTTCTGCTCGATACTCTGCGATTAATTTCACAATTCGATGGTCCTCTCGAGCTCAAAAATGTTGGAGAAAACCCACGACATGTACCGTGGAATAATAAAAATACGGAGTTTTGAAGGAGGGCGGCAAAATTTGATGGGCTTCTCATGTATGAAGGCTGTTTAAGAACACACTCCTTACCTTCATGGCAGAGAAAAATATTACTGTTGTGCCCGACATTTAGGTGTATCACCCACAAGAAAGTAAGCAAGCCAGCTAGAGGAATATGTGATAAACAAATAACCGTAGATCCGACCGGATTCGTTTGCATAGCCGTGATGAAACTGGCCCGCTCCATCTTCGCAGATAAAAAAAAAATAGTTTTAGGCCCGCCCTATTTAGTACACGTATCGTGCCAGACATAGCTATGATGTCTGGTCACGGTCACAGATTTGTTTATGTGGTTGGATGGATGGCTCTATTAAAATAATGGGCCCTCCAAATTGCCGCACAGTACACCAAATTCTGCTCTGAATTTGGAATTGTCTCAGAGATAACAATTATGTACATGTCCTCCGGTTCTGTCGTATTCGATTGAGTGGACGGCTCGGGTGGTTGAGTTTGGGAATTTCTGGCAAGAAGTCAACAGATAAGTCTTCTCTTTAAGACCAGGAGAAACAACAGATAAGTTTCTTCGTAATATGTTTCACTTTGAAGTATTTTCACGTTGATCGGCTATTCGCAACCGCCGCGCTAAGGCTTCTCGACTTCCGATTCCTGCAGGTTTTGGGATCTGTCTCCCTGTCACTGCGGCTTTGTAAGACCCGTTCAATTTGTGACATTTATCCTCTTTTCTGGACATCTCGGAATCTATTTTACATTACCCATAGCAGCAGTTTTTCGCTTTTTAACATTATTTAAGCTATCCAAAAACCTCGACCACCAATCTTTCCTTTTTTGCCTGATTTTCTGGTCGAGAAGACAACGCGCTCATACAAAACCTTCTATCGGACTGTAATTTCTTGTCTGAGTCATGTGGGGGTCTCTGACGATGTAATCTATTTTTAGAAACTGTGTGCGACGCTATTGTTTTGTCACGCCTGAAGAATTTTTGCTTGTGGCGAGAGCGAGGACTGGACCTGCTTTGCTAATTGTCAACTTCTCGCAGCGCATTCTGGTTCGCTGAAAGCGAGGTTCTTCCACAGCGCAGAACATTGTGGTCAGCTGAAAGAGAGGCTAAAAACCACAGCTAAATCTCAAATTTTCCTACCTTTCTTTATATTTAGATTAAGATTATGAGCTGCTGCTACGCTCGCTCCGCTTCGCAGCAACAAGAAAAAGTGCAAGTGCACTTCTTCTTTTCTGGGAAAGACAGGAAGTAGTATTTTCCAGCAGGTGGTTGATATAGGAGTGCGTGACCAGACTTCACCAAATCAGCAAATTTTCTGACAAATTGCAGGGAACGGGGAATCGAGGAATCGAAGAATCGAGGAATCGGAAATCTGGGAAATCCAGAGAATCGGCGTTTCGGGGTATCGGAGAATCGGGAAAGGTATATGGGGAACGGGCAATCTCTACAATACAAGGGGGGTACCTCTAAAACGGGTGTAGGGCGTCAGAATTTGGATTTTTTCGTGTTTTTAGCTTCACGTTTGGAGTTAGTTTCGTGTAATTAGTTTCCTTTGTTTTGTGGCATTTTGTATATGTTATGTTCATTAGCATACTCTATAAGTTCAGTTCGCGCATAATTTATTTCAGTAGTGTTTTCTGTGAGCTGTGATCGCTTGGATTTCTGAGTTTTTTGGTTTTTGGTTCGTCTTGGTGAGGCACATTCGTCCTCTAAGTTTCTTCGTTTGTTTCGCTTTGCTGTTTTCCTGCACTCTTCATGTTCGGTCGTTGTTAGTTATTTTATGTTCATTCCCGTGTTTGTTATGTTAGTTAAGGTGGCTGAAACACAGTTTTTGATACCTCTGTTTCATTTACATTTTTCTCTAAAAACCCTTGGATCCTTGGGTCACCAAAAATGGCAGCAAGCAAGTTAACAACACAAACTTCAACTTTTTGATAATTAAGCTGACGTATGTACCGTTGCCATAGCAACATGATCAAATATAAACAGGTGTTTTAAAATCGGTTTTGTTTATTTGCAGAAAATCTAGTCATTAGATTTTCTTTATAATTTGCATGCAACAAGCTTGTAACGATACTCGCAAGTTAGCGCTATTTTAATAATATTTCAACAAACAGATCTTTAATTATCCCTCTTTGAAGGTTCACTGGCATATCTTGAATTTCCTTTGTTAAAGTTCAATTTTTTTTTCAATCCTCCAGTTACTTATTTCCTAAAGTATTTTCGTGCCAAATTTCGTGAAATTCTAATGAGTGGTTCTCGAGAAATAAGCGCCTCCGAGAAGTCAATTTTTCACTCCAATCGCACTTTTTTCGACTTAACGACAAAAACGCACATGCGCTGCGTTTAACTGGGTTCAGTTTAGCACAAAGAAATGAGCAGAGCTGAGTTTTCTTTGCATCATTACCTTTCCAGCACCCCTTTGTAATAAAAGAGTAAACCATCAATTCAATAACATGTGTGTCATTGTGTAAGAAAAAATAGTACAGAGAGCGGCAGTATACATTGAGCCAAATAAAATGATCGGGGGGCTCTATTTAATGCCCCGTTTGTTTTTTATGCCATACTTGTGCGCGGGGGGGGGGGGCGCTGGAATCGCGTTAGCAAGAGCGCGCGCCAAACTGAACTGGTGTTCCGGAGCCACCTTAAACCAATCGAATTTTTGTACGTTGGCTCTGCCCACCAATGGCTTTTTTTACCAAGTTTATGAGCGGTTAATATGCGAACTGAAATTAAATGAGGGTTAGTAAAATAAATAAACCCTTTTCTGGCTTGCTGGTATGTCGGCTGATAATATCCTTGGCTGAGAGATTGTCCTCAAACATTTTCACATTTGCCCTCGAAGCTTCGTTCTCGGCCAAATGTTCATTTTTCGGACAATGCTCTCAGCCGCGGACATTATCAGCCGACATACCAGCCGCCTGAAAAGGGGTTTATTTTACTAATTATAGACCCACCCCATTAATTTTTTGAGTGCTTTTATTGGCTATACTTTACGTCCACGTGGGCTAAAATCTCCGGACAGTTATCACGCAATAACCCCCGTCCGAATCGATATTTGTCCCCCGATTGTTTCCGTCGAGGAGAAACATAATCAGCACAAGAATTTCAACTTTTCTTTTCTCTTATTTAATATTGAAGGAAAACAAACTAGTGTTACTGACTCGAGCGATGGTGACATTAAAAAGCTGATGGCAAGAGCTGTTCCGAAAAGTGCAAAAAAGTCACCAAAATACGCTGTCAATGCCTTTGAAGGTGGAGAAAGTCACGAGTAGACTTTTAATATTTAGTCCTACGTAAATTTAAACCGATTCATTTTACAAAATAAAGATTTAATACAATGTGATAAACTAACTATAAAATAAACCAACCGTTCACGTCCGACTTTAGCGTGGAGGAAGGAGAGAAAAATTCCAGTCGCACTTGAAATCACGCAGAAGCCAGAAAATTCAGTGGAAGGAAAACCATACAGTCGTAACACTGTGAAAGCCAATTCGTTCCGGGCTGGATAGATTTTTTTTTCGGTTCCCTTCAATGAAAGCCGTTTTCCATTATTCGCGATAAGTATTCAACAGTTCAAGCCGGCAAACGAAGCTCTAGATCTATCACTGAAAGATCTTGCGCGACAGGGATTGATTTCTTTCACAAAGCACAAGCGTCCACTTTCCAGCGAAGACCTTGAAGTTCTCTATGCAGCAAATCAGCTTGGCCTGAATGCTCCAGAAAGTTTTGCAAATTCGGCTTGGTTTAACACCATTCTCTACTTCGGAAAGAGAGGCTGTGAAAACCAACGCGAGATCTCAAGCGAGAGAGCTTCGAAAAATCAGTCCACCTTCAAGTGCTACAGATTTTACACATTCTGTGTTTCTCAGATGTAAATTCGGAGACTGAAATACATTTCTTTCTGGTCAAGTTTATGAACAGTACGTCGGAATATATGAACCAAAAGCGCCAAGTTTTCGAATTTTTGATCCAAGGGGCGTTACGAGAATTCATTTCACATGACAGCTTGTCAAATTTGGTCCAATCACAGTGGAAATAAAGTTAGTCAAACCAATCAAATTTACGTTGCTCCCTCACGTCAATCACACGCATTCGCCATGAGATCACCAATGGCTTTTTTTTACCAAGTTTACGAGCGGTTTATTGCGAACTGAAAATTAATGGGAGGGTTATAAAATAAATAAACCCCTTTCTGGCTTGCTGGTATGTCGGCTGATAATGTCCTTGGCTGAGAGATTGTCCTCAAAATTTCACATTTGCCCTCGAAGCTTCGCTTCTCGGCCAAATGTTCATTTTTCTCTCAGCCGCGGACTTTTATCAGCCGACATACCAGCCGCCTGAAGGGGTTTATTTAGTAAATATACCCCAATTTTCAAAACTACGCGCGTTGCGTAAAAGATTTGAAGGATAATAAACACGATAGTCTCCATTTGGGGCGAAAATATGCTCGGATATTTGTCCTTGGACATTATCTGTTCCTCGAAGCTCACAGTTTCCTCGACTACGCTCTCGGAAAACTGTTCGCTTCTCGGAACAGATAATGTCCGCGGACAAATATCCTAGCATATTTTCGCGCCAAATGGAGACTATTGTTTATCTAGCATGTATGTGAGGCAATTTTGGGCTATTTTGTAGTTTTAGCCCAAAATTGCCTCGCATCCACGTTGGATTACATTGTAATGCAAATGAGAAAAACTAACTGTGAAAAAGGGCTATTGTCAGAGCAGATATCATGAGTAGATTGTCTTATATTAAGTTATTTCTCCAAGGTAAGCAGCCTCAATAAATAAAGGCGAAGAGTTTTTTTTTCTAAGATTAGATTCCAGAGGAAAACAGCTTACTTTGTCTAAGGTTATATTTAACAATTAAGCCCTGGTCAAACGGCGCGTGATAGTCGATGATAGTTGATTCTCCCCTAACTATCATCAACTATCATTCACATGGTCAAACGGCCAAAGAAGTTCGTGATAGTTGACGATAGTTCACCGGCAGTCGCGCAAGCAAAGTCACGAGAGCAGCGAGTTCCAAGCTCTTTCCGCGTAAAAATGTGAATACTAAATGGCGTCCCGTAAGACAAACTTGTAAAAGTATGAATTTTTCGCGACGAAAGAGAGCGGCAGCATGTTTTCTGACCGCTATCGGGCCAGTGATTACCAAAACAGCTGACGCGAAAAACTATCATGAACTATCATACGCGTGGTCAAACGAGAAAAACTATCATCGACTATCATGAAGAATTTGAACAAGCTCAAACTGAATGATAGTTGATGATAGTCAATGATAGTGCATGATAGTTGGTGGTCAAACGGAAGCGCGCGCTCAACTATCATCGACTATCATAAGCCGTTTGACCAGGGCTTTAAGCCCTGGTCAAACGGCTCATGATAGTCGATGATAGTCGATGATAGTTGAGCGCGCGCTTCCGTTTGACCACCAACTATCATGCACTATCATTGACTATCATCAACTATCATTCAGTTTGAGCTTGTTCAAATTCTTCATGATAGTCGATGATAGTTTTTCTCGTTTGACCACGCGTATGATAGTTCATGATAGTTTTTCGGTCAGCTGTTTTGGTAATCACTGGCCCGATAGCGGTCAGAAAACATGCTGCCGCCCTCTTTCGTCGCGAAAAATTCGTACTTTTACAAGTTTGTCTTACAGAAGGCCATTTAGTATTCACATTTTTACGCGGAAAGAGCTCGGATCTCGCTGCTCTCGTGACTTTGCTTGCGCGATTACCGGTGAACTATCGTCAACTATCACGAACTTTTTTCGCCGTTTGACCATGTGAATGATAGTTGATGATAGTTAGGGGAGAATCAACTATCATTGACTATCACGCGCCGTTTGACCAGGGCTTTAGACTACTAGCCCGAGTTTTCTACGAGCAGATAGTCAACAAGGCGCAGTTGACTATCGCTCGTGGAAAACGAGGGCGTGTAGTCTAATTGTTTTAGTATAAATTTACCGTAGTCTCATTGCATAAAAAGAAAAAAATGCAAGTAACGCGTAGAAAAGAACTCTTTTTTTATAATACATCAGGTTTAAACGTGATGCGCGATGTGCACTGATGAGTAACTGTTGACTATCAGCGGATAGAAAACGGTAATATAGCCAATCAAATTCACAGATTCACAGTAGACTACGGTAAATTTATACTAATTAGCATTTATCCACTGAATAGCGAGGGATATTGCTCAATCCGCTCTTTGAACCTTATTAATATTCTTGCCACTTATTGTGTGTTGTTTGGTTAAGGCATTTGGTTGATTAGCTGCATGGCTCAACCTGCCAGTAATTTACTACAGATATTCATCTCCTGTTCTTGTACTTACAATAAGCATGTTAGTAATATCTAAATTTGTAATATCTATTTAGAAAACAGTCCTAAGAAAGCACGCGCGCTGATTGGTTAATAATAAGCACTTAATGACTGGCCACGTTTTGTTTCCCCGAGGCCCTCAATGTTCCCCAAGGCGAAGCCGAGGGGAACACTGAGGTCGAGGGGAAACAGAACTCACTGTTTCCCTTGTAGCCAGTCATTAAAGTGTCTATACCGCCAACAGGGTTTTTATAGTTATGGTAGCTCTATACTGTGTAAAAAGGTATTCTAAGAAAAAAATTGGATTCTGAGATTTTAACGCCCTAAGATATCGCCTTAAAGTTCCCGCTTCAGCCACGCCCAATGAAGTTGACCGTGAGTCAGTGCAGAATAGAGTCTGGGTTTCTGAATGGGTCGTGACGTCAAGTCAGGAATCACGCGATTCTTCTAGTTTAGGTAATTGTTGTTTCAGTAGCGGTGAGGAGTTTTCCTCGCCAAAAAACAAACAAATTGAAGTTTGCGAAGCAATGCGGTCGTCAAGCAAGCAAAATAAAAGCATAAAGCTTCGAGATATTCCTGAAGTGACGTCATTCGTCACCAATCTAACATTACGCGGTCATCTTCATTGGGCGTGGCCAAGGCGGGAAATTTAAAGCTTGATTTTATGCCAAAAAGCATCGGAATTCACTTCTTTGGGTTTGAAGACATTTTTAGATGTTATAGAGATGATGAAAACCTAAAATAACTTTTTGGCGGTATAGACACTTTAAGTGTTTTGTTATACCTCCCGACGCCAAAATAGAAAAAGCTCCGAAAAAAATGATTTGCTTGACGCCATACACCCTATGCAAAAATGGCTGCCACTATATTATTCTTTTGTTCGTATTTAAATTAGCCCCACTAGCGTCGTTTTTGTGACAAAAATTGAGAAGAATTTGTTATCCCGAACGAGGTTAGTGAGGCTATTTTGAATACGAACAAAAGAATAATTTCAAGGCAGCCATTTTTGCATAGGGTCTATTGCATAGACTGGCTGCACTCTCAAAATTGAGCGGCTGCCAAAACCAACCTATCCTATTGAAAAATCACGTTAACAGTATTTTTCTTCGCAGCCAACAAAAATATAGACAGTACTAAAGTTGCTTTGGCGTCTTCTAATGCTTAACTCGAGCATTTTGAGTTTGATTTGATTAGGAACAGCATTTTGTTGTAAATTACACAAATACTTTCCTACCTGGCGACGGCGATCGACGAGCGAGTTGACGAACGTGGGCAACCCATTTTTGGCGCCAAACCAAAAGCTTGGAGACACAAAACGTTTCATACATGTATTTGCCCTTTTGTTAATCTGCATGATATGTTTTTGCGACTATAAATCCCTTTTCTTGAATAATGAATGCCGTCTCCAATGAGAAACGTTGTCCTACTTCAATGGCTTTTTAATATCAGGCCGACTGGTGCACAAATTTCCCGCGGTTTGCAGATGCACAACGTGATCACGTGCGAGTCCAAAGTTCAAGTTGTTGTTTCTCTATGGAGTTAGTGAGTTTTATTCGCCCTAGGGAGTTAGAGAGATTTAACCCATGGCACGTGACGCGTTCTCCTCTAATCGGAGAACGTATTTGAGTTGGGAGGTATAACAATCGTGTTTGCATAACTCCATGGAGACACAGAACTAGCGCGCGCTGTTGAAGTAGTGATGGCGCGAGCAAAGAAAATTTACATTTTGATAATGAAAGTTAACAAGTTGGTTTCCTTTATCTCTTCGCGTTGTTTTCTAAAAGAAATAGAAAACATGTACTCCGTGTTTCTATAGAGTTATAGAAACACTCGTGAAAGTTTTGGAGAACTCGAAAAAGCTATGGAAACACTCGCCTGCGACTCGTGTTCCCACAGCATTTCTTGTTCTCCCAAACCTCCACTCGTGTTTCTATTTAACAATTAGATTATGAATTAGTAGAATTCTACTAGTACAGTAATGCAAATGCTGTGATCTGATTGGCGCGAGGTCGCCTACGAAACGGCGACGTTTTTTCCGTTTTTCCAAAAGTTTTAAAAGAAATCTTTATGCAAATGGATAATTCCTTCCTGATAAGACTAAACGAAGGAGATCTACAGTTTCTTGACTTCAAAAAATGTTGAAATTATTGAAAAAACTGGTGCGCACGTGCACACAACTTCAATTTGAAATGACAATTTAATCCGAGCGACCTCTTAAAGGCGCAAAGTTTAATAAGACGTCGAGAAATAGTTAAAAACCGTTATTTCAAGCAGATTTTAGTTAGAATTCTACTAATACAAATAGATTATTCGCTCTCGATTTCTATGAGGTGATAGTTAATTCGGCCTGCAGCCTCATCAACTATCATCTCATAGAAATCAACTCGATAGAAACACAGTACATGTTTTCTATTTCTCAAATGTAAATATCCCTTCTAGAGATGCAGAGCTTAAAAATGTTGCCTTGTTTTGAAATCTGGGCCTTAAAGATCTGATGAGCTCTTTCGATTCCACTGCAAATCTTTCACTTGAACATCTTGACACAATGGCCGATGGAAAAACAGACGTTTGTATGCTTGACCAATTTTCCTTTGCAGTATTGGATGTAATTTGCAAGGTAAGGTCTAAATAGCAAAAAATCAAGGACAGTAAGTACTTTTTTTCGATGGTGTTAAGATAAAATGTTTGTCATGTGATAGCTGGTTCCTTGTGGCTTTTTGTATCTCGCAGGTTGCCTTTGGGATGGACATGAACATTATTGGAGCAAAGGACAACAAATTTACTGAGGCAGTTACACTGACTTTACTTAAAGTAGATGTGGCAATCTTTGAACAACCATTTTACAAGGTAACAACAAGCATAGCGATCCAAGTCTTAACACAACGAAGTGGCTGCTATTGACTTTGTGGTTTAAGGAAAATCCATACCCCGTCAAGGACGATTTTTTGGTCTGATCGATCACCTAAAAACTTGAACTTTAATTTAAGCATTTTCTGGACAGATCAGTCCAAGGGAGAAAGGCGCAAACAGGCTATACAGCTCTTATTAAAGCACCAACCCATGAAATACAGAACACTGAACCAAGGCCGGACCACAACACCGGGAACTCCATGCCCTACTCTTTATGATAAGTGAATGAGTTCTTTAACGTCCCCTGCTAGCCACGTAACACTGAAGGTACAGGAGATGGGGCTACGGTTTATAGTCCTTGTCCGAGAAGACTTGAACGTCTAACCATTTGCAGGTGTCATTTCAAAGGCAGCACGTTCTCCTCAGTTAGTGTTGATCCGGCCGAGGTTTGAACCTGCGACCTCCCGCGGGGCAGTCCGGTGCTCTGCCAACTCAGCTAACCGGTCGGCGGTCATACTTAAATTTTTCGAAAATTTAAGGTGGCTCTGGTTGGACTAGACTCCGAGTACGAGATTGATTACCGTGCGGGTTCAAATCAGTGACGTTTTCAGAGTCCTCGCTCTCAGTGTTGGTTTTAGCAAGAGAGAGTAGCTCACAGGATTACATTGAGATGGTTATGTGGCTTGATAATTTGGAGGCTGCAAATTGAATTGAAAATTCGTTCTAGTACTTGATCCCGCACTCAAAAATTAAGTTCACAAACAAGTGCTGCAATGGCCAGTCATTGAAAGACAGCTAATGTTGGAAACACACAATGCGGGTCACGATTCAACCCAAAGATGGTGTGAAGTGTACTGCGACTAAAAGACATTAGAACATCACAGGGTAGCCAGGTTTAAGCGCAATTTTAAATTCTTTTAATTCATAGGACTAAGGTGGAAAAAATTATGGAGGTAACATTGCCTTAACTAAACGTGAATTAGAGTATGTAGCATGTAGTTTTCTTCGCAGCTTAATCTGTTTGACAGATTTTTTCAGAGCAAAGATTCGCTTTCTCATTTTGTAATCTAGACTGCCTGGCCAGTTCATACATTTGGCAAGTTGACACTAAGCATGTTTGTAAATTTGTGCGCCTCAACATCACATTACAATGTAGTAGTATTGGTCAACTGGAAACAGCATAATTTGGTTAATTAATATACACTGTACATGATATTAGGTTACCTATTGGTGTAGATCGTTGCACACCAAAAGATGACTATTAACGTGATTCCTCAGTATTGCATTGCGTATCCCTACTGCGTACGATTTTTGCGTCATTAGCGCGCGCAAATGAGCGCGTGCACGTACACAGCGAAAGAAATTTCCCTCAATATAAGAAAAGGTTTTTTCTTGAAAGCTGAGTATGGTTTGAAAATGTAAACTGAATAACATAAAGTATGGATGTTAAAAGTGGGACAATGCTATCAATAAGATAGTAAAACTTCAAAGTCAAGGTCTTCCAGTCCTATTCTGCAATTTTTGTAATCTGGTTGCCAGACCTTTAGATAAGATATCCCATACCATATCACAATAATCAAAGATGGCTGGATTCAGGAATTATAAATAGTTATAAGTGTATATCTGACATGTTTGTAGAGTTTTCAAGGTTTGTCAAGTTTATGGTAATAGGGTAAAATAAATAAATGAATAAATAAATTGACTTTGTTTAACGAGGGTAGCACATAACAGTCTTCGACTGACAAACCCGTGGCCCTCGAATTCCCGATCGAATTGGAATTTAGAAATGTTGATTTTTGATTTTCAAGGCCAAATGAACCAAGATGTTTGCATCTTTTCTGCAGCCATTTTAAGGGGACAAAATGTTAAAAAAATTAAGAGGATGCATATGCGGAAATTTTTCTTTCTGAGCTCTTTAAAGGAGGAAAAATTTAGAAGTAAAGGCAGCTGAAGGCTCCACAAATTTCTTAAATGACTATGCACTTTTATGGAAGGAATCGTGATGACACTATTGTCTTGAACATTACTGTGTCTCTGTGCCAGTGTGTTTTTCTTGAGGAAGGTTTTGAATCTAACTACAAACCTTATTTTACTTGGAAAATGGCCGAGAAGTTTGCCTGCTGTTCAGTAGGCATAATTATCTTGTTTTTTGTTGTCTTTTGTCCAAGCGGTAGGTTGCAACTTTCCACAAGGAAATAAAAAATTGTCGGCACTACATCTTTCTTGAGTACAAGTTGATGAAGGTTACATGCGGGTCCCAACAAAACTTCTTATCCCAATACTTTGTTTGAAGCTGTGTTGTTCGTTAAAGTGCTCTACACAAACGTGCAAATGCTTTGAGGGGGTAAACAATCTTTTTAATTTTATAAGCCATTCTCTTTTAATTTTGGGAAGAGTATGATAGGTTCCAAATTATCCTCATGGCCCCACCATTTTAATTTTTTCAAGATGGCTGCTAAAAAAACTTTGAGAAATCGTGACGTCAGCGTCCACCAGCCAGGTGGGTCAGGTGGGCAAACTGGTGGGATAATGTCATGAAATGGGGAACCCTCCTCTGTAGGCTGACGTCATGGTAAGGGGATACCCGCTATGTGGGATGCCGTCATGTAAGAGGGATGCCCCCTCTGTAAGCTGATGTCATGGTAAGGGGATACCCCCTCTGGTGAGCGTATAAATAGCGGATGAGGTATTTTTTGTCAATAGACTCACCACTCTTCCAGTACGATGGCTTTGTGCGAGAAATGTGGAGTGCAGTTGGATGCGTCCACGACGTTTACAGGGAAAGATTCTCCACTCTGTCAACACAAGAGGTCTTGCACTTTAAGGATGTCTCATTGATTCCGTTACTGTCAAAAGCCATTTACTTGTGCAGGCAATAGAATCCGTCACGAGAGGTATACTTGTTGGAAGCGGCTCGAAAATGGCCAATGCATGGGTGATTTTAAACGCTACCCTTGTCAATGTGGTAAATTCTTCAGTCGTAAAGATGCTAGACTCTGTCATCAAAGGACTTGTCCCAAGCGATCAGACTCTCAATCCCTACAGCTCGGCTTTTACATGCCCGGGGAGCTGTCACCTAAGACAAGTTCCACACCCTCCTTATCCTGATTGGAAGCTAAATCGCAAAGTGGAATGGGCATGAGCAAGACTTACGACCTATGTTTTTGTGTACTAGACAGCATGGAAATCGTGGTGAATCTCTATTGCGCTCCTTTAATCCCAGTGGATGAGTAAAAAAAAGATATTTGCGGGGACACTGGGGCTGCAAACATTGTTATTTGCAGTTGTTTACCACTTTCGCTGTATTGAAGTTATGAAAAACTGTTTTTGGTTATTTTGTAAAGAACCCTGGAGAGGGCTACATAAGCAATGCCAGCAAGAACGATGGGACAATCCAGCCACACCAGGAGATGCTTCAGGTTCTGTCCCTGGGGCTTTGAGATGGTCCTGGCGTAGGCCGGAATGAATGGGTATTGCGTTACGTCTTCCTCTCCCTCAACCTGATGGGCGACGGGAAAGACGAACGCCTTCTCACCATCTGGAAATTGGACGATGATGGTCTTCCCGTGACTTGAAACAAGTGTGGCGTCCTGTCCATTGACGATGCGCGCGCCCTTATCCCGATTTTCGTTGATGACAACTTAGATACCTCGGTAAGGTAAAATGTCAGTGCCACCAGTGACCGCCGCACACGGTACATCTGCAAGGGGCTCTTTGGTGGCAAAGAACTTCTTCACTACGACGTTATTCACCCTCTGGGCTGCAGCTCTCGACACTGGCATAATCACGGTGTCCATTTTGTTGGAAAACGCGCGATACACTTCTTCGTCATCAGAATTCCAGCCGGACAGAGAACAATATCTTCCTGGAACTTGTCGAGTTGCTGCTGCGTGGGTTGCAGGTAGCATACCATTTCCACAAAGGCCTCGTACTCCTTGTCCAAGATTCGAAACCGCTGGTGCAGGGAGTGTTTGACGGAATTCTATTGGGTGAAGGTCTGGTCATTTAATATCGACACAGTGGTGGAGGTCCTGCCGCCGACCGTCTGGAGGGGATGCTGTTGGCGTTTGTCTCCCGTGATGACTACGATGGGACGACAGTTCAAGCGATTCAAGCTGCCTGCGACGATGTTGAATGATTCCGAGGACATCAGGGATACTCTGTCCACCACCACCATGTTGAATTTATTGAGGGAGAAGTTGATGCCACAGCTTTGTGGAGGATCAACAGAAATACGAAAGGCGGCGTGCATGTCAGGTCTAGCCCGAAGATGTCGCGGTACTCCTGGGCCAAGAGTGCCACCGGTGCGGCGAGAAGAACTGCTTCCTCCCTCTGCAGGGCTGCATGAATGGCTGATCAAAACCTCGGACTTCCCGGTGCCCGGCTTTCCCAGAAGTACCCGGTACTTTTTCCAGCAAGAATCTGCAGACGAGGAGCCGACATTGTCGGCAGGCTGGTCCAAAAATATTTGGCGTTGGGACAGACCGTCCACGATGTCTTGGTAGATGGCTCCCTTGTAGGGAGACATTGGATAGAGCCGTTCCTCCGACCTGGCGTGCAGTGATCTGATGCAGGAGTCGACCACTCTAAGCTGCCACAAGTATAGGATGTCGTGGAGCGCCATCACGTTGGACACCAGCGTGGTTTTGAAGCTGGTGCTGCGACCCTCGTGATCAAATTGTTTACGGATCTGGTGTGCGGTCATCCAGTCCTGCAGTCACGGTACTAGCATGACAAACATGCAGGCAGAGCAATAGACAAGTCACCGTTCCCGCACTGGGCCAATAAAACAAAACGCATGCAATTCATTGACGGTACTAGTACGCCAAAAAAAAAACAAGCAATGACATAACAGGCATCGTTCCCGTTTACAGCCATGACAAATAAGACATATTAAGCATATACTCGGACGACTTAGGATGTGCCAAATAAAGCTTCAACAACAAGACAGGGAGTTCCAAACAGAACCTGCAGAAGGCGAAAAAACAACAAGAAGCTTATCAAAAGAGTGGCAAACCTACAGACATAAAGAGCACGCTGTGTTAGAAAAAGTGATGTACTAGCAAAGCAGCAAAACACAAGAGATAAGCAATTATCCTCACCTTGCCAGACAAACAAACAGACTTGGTTCTGAAAGAACCGCTGAAAAATCAGTTTGGCGCCAAACGCCCACAAGAGAAGAGTTCCTAAAAGATCTGAGAACACACAACAAAAACTGGAAACCTGACAAAAAAGCACAAAAACACTCGTCAGAACTCTGCAGATCGGTGGAAAAACAATAACGTTCCTGCAAAATCGACGAAACTCACCGCAGAAGGCTTCCAAGGAGGTAGAGTTCTCAAAGAACTATTTTTCGAAACAAATACACACTTGGCGCCAAAACGGCAACCACACCAACTGTTCTGAAAAGAACAAGACAACAACAAAATGAACTGGAAACCTGAGGGAAAAAAAAGACAAAAATGGTCAAAATACTACACGTAGTTGAAAAAAAGCAACAAGTTTCGTTGAAAGTGAATGAAACTCACCGAACAAGGCTTCCAGGAACGCTAAGTTCTTAAGGAACTGTTCACTATCCAACGAAGACTTCAGCTGCAAAAAAAACCCAGCAAAAATGGCTTTAAAAAATCGAAAAAAAAATGACCAAAAACGGTAAAATATCCTCACTGCACACCTATTACCCCGTCACGGAGAACTAAGTTATGGAAAGATGCCGCGACTGTTAGGGCAATAGGTGTGCCGAACATAGCAGAAAGGCAAGGCCAACCGCCGCCACGGGAGGTGACGGGGGGGGGGGGCGAAACTTGAACACCCCTTTCACCAAACTCCGTAGAACTGGCCAGGAGGTGGCTCAAACCGAGCTATTTGAAGCGAGAGCCGCAAGGCATTATGCGTGGCAGCAGCGCAGGTCCGGTAGGACGGAATTTAACTGATTTAAACCTTCCTGTGCTACGGGCTAATTATGTAGGCAGTGAGAACAGCTCTCAAACGACCGAGAGTGGAGTCACTGACCCCGCTGCTAAGCGTTTTGGACAACTACAATCCCTTTTAGAGCACGAGAGCGAGTGAACCACAGTTCCACCCGACTTATCCTCAGAAATAAGAAATTTAACAATGTCTTGTGCAGTACATGACGTCACAGTCCTCGGGGGAGAGAGAGCACCCAGGAACTTGAGAAGTTGCTGTTCCAACGCTGATTTCTGACATTCGTAAGGCTTCGAACGGAAAACAGACTGAAATTCATGGAAACGCTCCTGGATCGCAGTTTTGTCAACAGGAGGAACGGGCGCAGCAGAACATTCAGGTGTTGTTAAAGTACCGCAGGCTTGGCAATAATTTGCATCCGAATCATTGGGGTAAAGGCAGGCAGAACAGCAACGGGTGGGCTTCCATGGACGCGCCACCTAAAAAGATGCAGACTGGTAGATTTAGCAAACACAGCGGAAAGCCCATAAGTCCCACTGCAAGTTCCTTAGAGACCATCCTTGACTGCCCTGAGAAGGGTACCACAAAACGGAACCCTCGTTCTTCCTTCCCAATAGAGCACGATCGACAGCGAGTGACTGCAGGAACGCCCACCAGAAATGCCCACCAGAAATGGCAAGTCAGGGACCACAATAGTCAAAGCGCCGTGAAAATTAAATCCTGCTCCAAGAGGTACTTTAGCAGGGTGGCTAGGTTGGCTCTACAGTCAACGGCAAAATCAAGTACGGGGAAGCTACTAGGTCGACTGGGCCCCAGACCGCTATAACTCTGGCAGTCACCCATTGTATCATCGTGTCACTGATGAACTGGGAAAACCTCGCGCAAGTAGCAGAGTTGTTGATGACAACAGGTGGAGGGATGTCAGAATCGTGAGCTTTTCCTTTGAAATTTCCCCTGAAAGGCCTCGACGCGGGGGCCAACAAAGGGAGGGACTCCCTGTGTAATAGAACGCAGAGGAATGTCCTCAGAAAAGATATTGCCCTGGGCAAAGCGTATCCTTGAGGCGAATGAAGGGGAACAGGCCTAAAACACAACGAAAAAAGGAAAGAAAAAAATAAGATAGATCACTAGCATACTCCCAAAACAGGGAACCCAACCCTCTGTTGACTCCAGGCTCCGAACCAGGTCCGGAATTGAGACACTAAAGAGGTCCCTCCGAGGTCAACGGAGAGGAGGAAAATTACCCAACCCAAAGGAAGAAAGAAAAACAAAACAAAAACAAAGAAATGCGAATGAAACATACAAATTTACTGAAAAGGTCGTACAAAGGTTACACACAGATGTTCACTGGCATCCGCGACCCAAGCCACCAGCGCACCCAGTCTTACAATTACGCGCTATGTGGCCCCAACCATGACAGCTATAGCACTGGTAAGGTGACAAACAACGGCGAGTACGGTTATCGTGAGAGCCAGATGGTTGCGACCTGGAGAGCCCCTTTAAAATGAAAGTCGCCTCTTTGGCCATTTTGGCCCTAAGGGGGTCACCAACCAAACCGAGCAGCAGGCGTTAAAAGTGACCAGACTCGAGGGAGGCTTGCCTTGCCTTGACTTCGTCTAGCGCTGCCGAATATTCTTTGGCCTTATCGTGGGCCTGCATCCTCGCTAGGCGTACCAAGGATTCCAGCAACTCTATTGCTTCATGACGATCAAAAAGGGACGGAGCCTGTTTAAATGCCTTATGAGGGCTGTTAGTGCTTTAGCGCAACTTGCAACAGCCTTCTCCTGCTCCAAAAGCCTAACTTTTTCCTCCAGCTGTCGGAGTCGCTCGTCCGGCTAGAAAAAACGAGGGAAACAAAAAAAAATGAAGGATGGGTAACAAACACGAGAACCTCAACGCAAAACGCATGCGCAAACCTATAATTCCCTGCAGGCTCTCCAGGCTACGCCAGTAGAAAGTCGAGCTTAAACAGAACTATATTACGGCTCTCCAGGCAGCTGGCTTTCCCATCCGCACCAGTATAAGTGGTGCGGACTCAAGTTAAACTCATGTTAAACAGCTCCCCACGCTGCTGGCTCTCCGGGCCACACTGGCATAAGCTCATATTTTAACGAAATCATGAAGCGGCTCTCCAGGCCGCTGGCCCTCTAGGCCACACTGGCATTAACACATAGTCTAAAGTCACGGCTTTCCAGACCGTTGGCTCTTAAGGCCACGCAAGCATAGCTAATATTTAACAAAATTATGTGACGGCTCTCCAGGTCGCAGGTAGCGCAGGCCACCGAACACTCACACTCTAATAGAACTATGATACAGCTCTACAGGCCGCGGGCTCTCTAGGCCACACTGGTATGAAACGTACCGAGCAGAACTATGCAACGGCTCCCCATGCCATAATGGAATAAACAAATATTTTAATAACAGAACTAAGCCATGGGGCCTCGGGCCGCAAGACCTTTTGTTTGCTCGCAGCAGTCGGTTAAAGTCCCCAAAGGGTACGCCAAAAACACCAAAAAAAACAGAAACACCTAACAGAAAAGGAGGCAGTTAACTAAGCAAATGAGCGGCTATACGAAAGGGGCGCGAAACAACGCAAAAAAGAAAGGAGGTGATAGCGGCCAACTTCTATAGATGCACAATTAGCAAGCTAACGAAACAAATCAACCGCCAACGAAAGAAAAAGCCTTTGCCTAGGAAACTTTGCATGCATAACAGCTAAATAAACAGCCCCAGATTAAAGGGATATGGAAACGGAAAACGAAAGCTAACGAACATGATAATGAACCAAGAGAAAATGAGACGCAAACTAGCCAAGAAACAAAATACATGCGGAAAACGGCTAAACACTCCGCAAGACCGCAAAAAACTAAAAGATGCAAAAGCGGTACGAAATAATAAAGAAACTGGGGAAGGAGAGAGACCCAAACACACGGGACTGAAACCTATAGACGCTAAACCTACCCCACAGAAAGTAAGATTGACAACGTGACTAAGAAAATTACCTCGGGTTCAGCCGCAGGAGAGGGAACGTCTAAAGGATCCACAACTGATGCAAGAACTACTGGATTCGGAGCTGCTGGTGCTGCAGCAGGTGGCGGACGCAAAGCCGGTTCTTCGTGGTCAGCCATAGCAAACGAAGCTGGTGGCGGTTGTTCAGCTCGAAGAAACTTAAACGTCCCTTTCACCGAACTCCGTGGAACTGGCCAGGAGGCGGCTAAAACCGAGCTATTTGAAGCGAGGGCCGCAAGGCACTATGCTAGGCAGCACGCAGGCCCGGTAGTACGGAATTTAACTGATTTAAACTTTCCCGTTCTATGGGCTAACTATTTATGCAGTGAGAATAGTCAGGATGTCGATAGTATACCTTTGTGGGATGAAAAATCCAGAAAACAGGGAAAAAGAATTTTCGGCTGAAAACTTTCTTGAGCTAGGCGCGAAATTGCTCTACAAACGGAGAAAGCTTCGCCCTACAAAAGCAGGGACAGAATGAGAAAGCAGCGAAAAACAGGGTTTTTATACCCGCGGATCGGATTTAAAGTGCAGGTGTTGAATTTCATCCGATCCGCCATCTTTTTTTTCACAGTTGTGTTTCTTTTTTGGCAAAAACCGAAGTTGGGCAAGAAAAAATTTCTTCCAAAAGCCTAAAAATGGCACAGTTGGTTAGATCTCAACACTGTCTACTTAATTGCAGCGAAAAATGCGGGGGAAAAATCAATCCACGGTGAGTTATTAAGAAAAAAACCCGAAAAAAATTTAGTCGATCGAAAATTACAGACTTTTGTATTGGACACGTTTAGCTTCATAACTCAGCCAGGATTTAACCTATGACCACAAAAGTTGCAACACGTATAGAGCACGCCAGAGGCATCATGACCAAAGCTCGATAATGCTTCAGCTCGTTTTCCCGGCAAAGTTGAAATTCGACCTCTCAAAGGGCACAACCCCTGTCCCCCATCTTGTTTTTTCAGTTCTGTTTCTCTTCTCGACAAAATCGCAACTCACGCTGTACAAATGTGTTCTGTCACCCCCAAAACCTTCCAGATAGTAAGATCCTATGCTCCTGCAAATAACAAAAGCTTTTGTTTCCCAAGCAAAGTTATTATACGTGAGTTATTAAGAAAACAGATTGCAGACAGACTTTCGTATGGGAACAATTTTTGGCTGTAACTCTGCGGGAATTAGAGCTAACTAGCTGCAAATTGGTCTCTTGAGAGACAACAAGATAAAAACAAAGCCTAAAGCTCGATAGAAGTGAGAAGAATTTCCTGGCCAGTTCTGCATTTGTAATTATTCGGCTCCATGTCTTCAGGAATAAGGGCCGAGGGGGTGAAACATTGTATCGACCAACACTTTGGCAAATTAAAAGCTGTGGCTCTGAAACTTTCCTAGCAAAGAGAACAGATTAAGACTATCACGTTAATGCAAACATGGAAGCTCCATGACTTTTTTAGCCCATTTTGCATATAATAAGATTTGCATACATCACGAGACTTTAAGTAAGACCTTATAACTCTGCGAGGTTTCAACCGATCGGCGTGAAACTTGAAATGCGGGGGTTCCTAAGCAAGCCTTATAAATAGTAGCAGAGTTCTAGTTGTGTTATTGACATTTCAACACACTTTACTTGAACAAGTCTCAATGTACTCAGCTGCCATGTTAAGAACGTAATAACTGAGCAGTATGCAAAGCTCTGAATTTAAGCGTATGCCATTGACTAACACGCTAGCAAAGCTACATATTACTTAAGTTTCAGCCACCTAGCATGAATAGTCGTGGAGATATCATGTCAAAACAAACCGGAGCCAAGCTGCAAAGTTGACCCAAGTTGCATAATTTGAAAATGGTTTTACGAACTCTGCCCAGTTTTAACCGATTGATGGCTAATTTGAAATTCGCGGGTTTCTCAGCAAGAGCTACAAGTAACACGACACCGTCAGCTCTCTCGATTTCATTTTGACACACTTCAGTTGAAAAAACGTGTTCCCGATGAGGGAGCCTTTTGACTTAAAAAAAAAGACATGTTCCCGTCTGGGGGAGCCTTTTTTGAATTCGAAAAAAAAAAGACATGTTCCCGGTAAGGGGAGCCTTTTAACAGTTTTTGCTATACACTCCAACTCGTACAATACTTACCCTAGTACATACATACTTTATTGATCGAGACTCCCTTCTATAGGGCTTTTCAGCACCTACTTCTAGCCAGAAAACGACACCCCTTTCAGTCCCCACCACCCGGAAACGCTAAAAGAGAGGTAGCCTACAAAACAGGCGGTTATCTTAGCCCATAAACCCTTTGCATAAATGGCGCCCAAATTTGAATAACAATTGTCATACATCCTTAGCCTCGTGTTCATTTTTCAAGACAAAGGATTTTTCTCATGAATGTGAGGCTAAGGATGTATAAGTATTGTTATTCAAATTTGGGCGCCATATATGCAAAGGGTCTATGCCTTATTCAAAAAGAGTGGAAACCTGGAGGTGGGCGCGCGTTCAATTATGGTATCGTTTGTGGGCGCGCGCGCATTTGTTTCCAACTTCGTGCGCCCACAAACGGTGCCATAAGTGAGCTAGAGCCTACTGTAAACCCAAGTTACCACCCTTTAAGCGAGTGGGCTATTCCTCTAAACTATGAAACGCCTCTATCGAGAGTGAGTTAAGCCGAGATGGGCCTTGGGGGGGGGGGGGGGGGGTACAGAATGCGCAGAGTGTCAAACACCACTGCTGCATGCTTGTTTGGTCGTCGTGCAGTATACTCTGTGTATTTCAGACAAGTTTCTGTAATTATCGGTTACTACTAGATTTCTATATATAACTTGGAAACTTTCTTTGAAATCCGTTTGAAAAAATAGTGTGAGCTGGCTGAGTATTGCTCGTTTATTCGCAGTTGCTCTGTTTTTCCTCGTCCCTCAACTTTAAGAATCGCTTGCGTTATGACGACCACACTTAACAACAAAGTAATGCAGGTTTTAAACCAGGCTTTATTTTCTGCATGCTGGTTTAAATAAAAGTACCAGGAAAGTAGTTATAATAATTTATGTGCTTGTACAAGAATTATTAAATAATAAAGGAAGCATGGCCTTCGTCTTGCTATGACGACAGTCCATCTTCATCGCAGTCTCCCGGCTGCTTTCCAATCAAAACACGGGATCCTAAGCTCCAGTCAACTCTTCCACGTCCTTGTAACACTAAAAAGTCATTAGCACAACTGAAGTAGTTTCTACCAAAAAATCTTACCCCCGCATTTGGTCCTTGAGGGGAGGGGTGCCCTCCAGCCTTAATGAAGTGCCTCGTTGTGTCGATTAATTTTTGCGTTTTAGCAAAGCCTTTGGCTTCGTCTCCCCAAAGAATCCAAGCTATTGGATTGCCTTTGGTGCTTATATGCTGGACCAGAAGTCGTGTGAATTGTCGCCAATAGGCTTGATGCGATCCCGCATTCAGAGTTGAAGACCCTTGTCTTACTGTTAACGCGGCGTTTAGCAGAAGCACTCCTCTTTTAACCCAGGGAGACAGGTTACCGTTGGACAGATCCACATTCATCCCTTCCAGTTTTAACTCCACAAGCATGTTGAACACTGTTGGTACGCTATCACGAGGATTCGCACCAGGTTGTAAGCTGAACGCCAGGCCTGTAGCTTTACCCGCTTCGGGGACTGGGTCCTGACCTATAATGACCTACAACTTTGACGTCATCACGAGCGACTTCAAATGCTCTGAACACGTTGGGCATTGGAGGTTCGATAGAATTCGTTTTAGCCTCGTCTTTTAATAGACGAGATATATCATTGATGATCTTTTTAACTTCTTTACTAGCCAAGAACCCTTTCCATCCCGCTGGAAAGCATTTATGAGTGTAGACAAAATTGGACAGGGTGGTCAGTTTGTATGTTGCTGCCTTGCAATTAAATTTCGACTTCCGATTCTTCTGAATCTTGATCTTGGTCGATTTCGTTGCGCGAGGTCTTTGAGGCACAGCTTTGCCTGGAGAACGCTTGTCCAAACGTGTCACATTGTACATGTTGTAGGTGGGCTGTTGTAGGCTAATTGTAGGGTGACTTTTTGGCTTGACGTTTATCCCTGTACACACATCATGATATTAAATATATATATATATAGCTTATGACATGAAATTTACTTCGCGATTTTGAGGTTCGCATATTTCGCGAAACTTCAGTTTAGAAACAAGGCCTTGACTAAAGTTTGAAAAACGAGAACTTAAGGTCGACATTCACATCTTCAAAGCTAAGTCCACTTTTTACTTGCTTTGGACTTGCAAATTTGTGGTAATACACTCGGTGGCAATAAGCTCATTAATTCTTTCTTTATTGTCCACATAATATTTCACCCTATTTTTGCGTCATGTTATGTTCGTGACACTTATTTTGGTATCACTTTGATTTCGCGATTTTTTTAAATTAAATCTCGAAATTCGCGAAATTAACTCACTACTGCGGTATTTCACAAAAAGGCATGTATTGTGGATTATTTAAATATTTTGGTCTAATAAAATAATGGCTCGTGATCAGTTTATACCATACCTGCATTGATGTCAAGAAACATCGAAAGCCAAATCAAGACAATGATGATTCGAACCATCATCTATGTGGCGATTTCAGAATCTGAAAGAGAAGAGAAATGACAAAAAATTGTATTTGATAAACAGATTATGACCTAGAGATGTCCATCGCGAGACAGTTGATAAGAGCGAGTCCACACAATCAACTATTAACTTTAACAGCAAAATTATCTAAATCTTCTTTAAAGGCACTGAAAGTTCTTCGCAAGTACTTCTATTTTGTTGAGAACCGTTGCCCGCTTATGAGCTCGAGATCGCTATCGCGCATGATAGTTGATAAGGATAAAGACCGAATCACCTCTCACGCGTTATAGTTCACCAATCAGATTTCTCTGATTCTGATTGGTTTAAATTGCTCACGTG
Source organism: Platygyra sinensis (assembly GCA_019787425.1). NCBI lineage: Eukaryota > Metazoa > Cnidaria > Anthozoa > Scleractinia > Merulinidae > Platygyra > Platygyra sinensis. The sequence goes on along the minus strand of JAHPZR010020509.1, from coordinate 21,354 downwards.
ACGCGATAGTGCCCGCGCACAGAGTGACACTATCAGCCCTTATAGTTCACCACTAAATTTTCCTTTGTCGTCATTGGTCAAAACTGATCACGTGGTACGATCACGCGCGGTTACTATCAGTCATTAGTATAAATCTACTAGCGTTCTATCACGAATGCCGTTCTCTGATTGGCTACGCTACTTTTTTTTTTTTTTTTTCAAGTTTCAAGTTTATTAAGTCTTCCAAAAGAATTAATTACAATGAACACCGCCTGCAAATAGCGAGCTAATCTAGGCAGGCGGTTGTTAAGGACACACAAACACGAATTACTAGTTGAAGGCGTTAAAAAAGTCGAGTTTGAATACATTATTTATCAAGAGAGGAAAAAAAGTGATGAAAAGTGGAGAAAAATATCAGTATAAGTTATGATCGAATTAATCTATAATCTATCTATTCTGTGATAGCTAGTGAGTATCGTAGCAGTGTGTGCTTGCTAACAAAATGCCGGCCGCTTCTCGGCGTTTTCGAAGTGTCTGTAAAGAGGATTTAGTTTAAGTTTTGAACGACTAGTAGATTTATACTGAAACAATTAGATTATTCGCTCTCGATTTCTATGTGTGATAGTTGACTCGGGCTGCGCCCTCGTCAGCTATCACGCGATAGAAATCTCCAGCTCATAATCTAATTGTTTAATAGAATGCCCTAGGGCGACTATCAGACGATAGTGCCCGCTCAGCGGAAGTGGCTCATGAAAGGCAGCTTTCTACTACAGTTTTTTTAGGTGAAGATGAAAATAAATTTATCGTCCCATGGCGATTTAGTTAGAAGGGAGCACGAGAAGTAATTTTTTAGGCTGAAAACTGCGGCAAACTACGGTACGGTAAAACGTCAAGCGGGCACAGAGGTTTCAAGATTCGACGTTTCCTGTTTAGAAATTTTCTTTTCTAGAAGTCAACAGTTGACATATAAAATTGTTTATACATGTACAGATGTAATATCACCTGAAGAGGATACAGTAGAAAATACGCAACACCTAGGCGCTCCATAGCGGTTGGAAATTTTGATAAATAAATTCTTGTAGCTTTCAGTTTTAAGGCATACCGCTACGGAAAAATCTAGTGGTGAACTTGGAACCATCGGTGTGATAGTTGCCCCTTGGAATTTTGATGTTCTTAAAACTAGCATATTTGCCCTCGAAGCTTCACTTCTTGGGCAAATATTTGTTTTAAGAACATCAAATTTCCGTTTCGACAGAAACACTCTATTGTTTAATTGTAGTTCACCACAAAATTTTCTCCGATTCTGATTGGTTTAAATTGTTAACGTGACGCGAAAGTGCCCGCGCGCGGAGCGACACTGTCAGCCCATAATGCCCGTCCGAGGAAAATGCCTGGATGGACAGTGCCCATCCGTGAAATAGTTTGTAAACAAGCGGGCATTTTAATGGTGGGTTTCTTGCCGGGTTTTGTTTCGCTTGTTATATTCAGTGAGTTCCTTGTCTGGTTTTGTTTCATTCGTTACATTCACTACTTGCACAATACCATTATGCACCTCTTTTATCCCCCAAAAATTTTGCGTAATCATTGTTTGCAATTTCTCCTGGGACATGAACATGTCCCAAGAGTAATCTAAAACAATGCCTTTGTAAATTTTTTGGGGGGGGTAAGAGAGGTGTATTATGGGATTTGTGAAAGTAGAGAATTTCGGCTTTCAAGTCTTTCTTCCGGAAAATTTAAAAAATAATTCAGGATGTTCGTTTTTGAATGGGCGCATGCGAAAGAAAATTTAGTGGTGAATAATAAAGACAATAGAGTGTTTCTGTCTCGGAACTATCGGCTGATAGTTGCCTCTTGGAAATTTGATGTTCTTATTGCAAGCATATTTGTTTTAAGAACATCAAATTTCCGCGGGGCAACCATCAGCCGATAATTCCACGACAGAAACACTTTTTATTGTTTAAATAGAATTCGAGAGTGGACAATAAGACCCGAAAAGATTTTCACAAAGGTAAGGAAGCGGCCGCCAATTTGTTGACAACAGGTTCTCGCGCTCTACAAGAGATTATACTGAGTAATAATCACAGAGCTTCATTCGTGATAGAAGTGTTGTAGATCTATACTAATTGTTAAGTAGAAAGCAGTGGAAAGAACCAATCAAATTTATTGATTTCCAAAAGATTTCGACCAAGTTTATGCCAAATAAAAACACTTAAGGCATAACAAGCCATCAAAGGTAAAACATGGAACAAAAGTATAAAATAGGTTTGGTTGTCTTTTGTTCAGATTTAGCTTGTTTACATTATTGAAATTGAATAATATCTTTTGTAAGAAGTCAATTAAGTCAAGAAACACGAAAGAAAAACTTTCTTATAAGGTCGATGATCTAAGGTGCGATTCAGCATTTTTTGTTAAATGCAAACGTAAGATTAGCATTACGTTTCAGTGTTTCAATCCCTTGTTGAGTTTCATAACTAGAGCCATGGCAGTTTTACAGCAGAAAGCTAAAACACTACTAAACAATCCTTATTCGATGGAAGTATGAACACCGGTAAATGGCATCTGACGGTTTTAGTATCGTGTTGCACGAAATAAGGCCTGGACGCTGAAAATAATAGGCTAGTAAGCGCTTCATTATATATTTTTTTCAGCTCCCGAAAGGTCTAAAGCAAACAATGCTAACTGTTGACACAAACTTCCGTGATAGAAAATGAAGCAAGTATGTAACTATTCATGACATTTACAAGTGTTCTGGTGTGGTTGTCTTATGTTCGGTTTTTCAGGTGCTTAGCTAGTTTCCACGACGTAATAATACTGTCACCTTGTTTAAAGCCGATCAAGTCACGAAGGCTGAAGAAAGCTTTTATCACGTCCGTAAGGAGACATCAAGTCTTTTTCGAAAATCGTCTTACCATTTAGTGCTTTATTATTTTTTTTTTTTTTCGTTTTCTTTTCCTTGAAGTTTTCATCAAATTAGTCAAACGAAGTGGTTTTTCTTCATTCGCAATTGTTAATTTTCTTATAGGAAAACTTACCGTTAAGTGCCGTATCTATACAACTGTATTCCTAAATATGGTATTCTAACAAGTTCCACGTTTAAAAGTGTGCTTGTTGTAGGTTTGGTAATTGTTTAAAAAAAGTTACAGAACTTTGAAGGTTTACGTTTAAAAGGTTCATTTTCACAGGCAGTTGGAAAGCCACGCTTTGAAATTTTAATTTGAGAGCTTACGTAGGTTATTAATTCAAAAAGACAATTAATGTTTAATTAATTTGTGAACATATTCTGTTTAACAATTAGATTAGGAGCCAGAGTTTTCTAATAGACAACGAGGCTTAGCTGAGTTGACTATTCGCTCACAGGAAACGAGGGCGAGTCTAATTATTTCAGTCGAAACTCTAAAGAATTGTAGTCCAAAACCTACAATATTGTGTACTTTTGAGCCAAAAAATAAGGCGAATAGAAAACAGTGGGAGAACCAATCAGATTCGCGAATTTCAATAGAACTCGACTGAGTTTTTACCAGTTAAAAATAGGAGGATTATTCACTCACTTTTTCATCTGAAGTGGCTTAGAAGAGATCTGAACCGAACTAAAAGAGACCTGTTTTCAAAGTCACAGAAAAGGGAAGTTGTTTATGAACAAAGGATGTGGGTTTGGTTGCGTATTGTTCAGTTTGACGGGTACTTGGCTTATTCAAACTATCACCGATAATGTAGACACCAGGCGCTTTTGAAATAAAGTATTCAGACTAAGTCTGACACACTAAACACTTCGTAAAAGTTTCAGTAAAGCCCCTGAACATGAAAGACGTTTCTCCTCTTCAAATTACTAAGAATATATTATTTTCGGCTTCCAGCAGTATCTACTTTCAAACATAAGCTTGTACAATGTAATTTCTGCGGGCTATGAAGGTTACTGCAACAGTGCGAAGTTTTTTGTTTTATTTTGTTTTCTCTCTCTTTGTTGAGTGACTTTCCGTGCTCATTCAAAAGCCGTAGGTAAGTTTTTTGTGTTTCGTCGTGACCAGTATCCCTTGCAGTACATTATACTTTATTCACAACAACTACTCAAACTTTTGTTATGGTAATAAGTCTCCTAATACTCCCCGCAAACAAGCTCCAGCAAAAAATAGCCCTTGCAACATAGAGAAATGAGTATTGTATACTACGTAGGACAAAAAAACATAACCTGGAGGTGGGAAAAAGTTGTAGAAATTGGCGCAAAAATAAACTTTCGGAGTTAAATCAGCCTTACAGAACGATTCATTTCTATAATAGTCATAAAGTTTGAACCTGCCATTGAGGGAGTGAAGGAAGGGTTGGTAGATAGAGAACGTACGAAGGTAACGTTGATTTATTCCATTTTTTACGTATACCTAGTGCTGTCAGGTGCTCTATACCCTCTACCCTCTTTATAAGGTTAATTATAAATTGGTCTAATTAATTAATTAATTAATTAATTGTCACATAAAGTTTACATCATAGCGCATTAGTCGTTAGCGAGTTAGCAGACGAACACACCAAACTATCGTAGCATTAAGCACGTGGACGTTTTTAATCTACTGATACTGATTTAAGTTTTCGGATTTAGATGCCTTTAAAGTTTTAGGGTTTTTTCTAATTTGGTCACGTGGCTGGTCTAATATGGCCTTGATTTCAAACTTTTGCAGAACTCTTCAATGGAATAAACCTGTGCCAAAGGCTTATCCTTAAGAGGTCTGGTTCCTTAGCAACAAATTCATGACCAATTAGTAGTTAAGAAGAACTCCCTCTAAGTTCAAATAAAAATTTATTAGACTTTTATTTGCCCGGTTCTCAACAGTTATCTTGTGTCCAAAGCCAACTAAAGGAAGCTTACTTCTAAACACAGAAAAGTATAAACTTTCAAGTCCAGTCTCGATTAGCAAACAGCAATATCCCCATAAAACTAAAAGACCTTCCGATAATAAAATTTTCTTCTTTAGCCAGTAATGTATGCTCGTAACCTTGTAATTCTACTGCATTATTTCTGTTGTTTGTTATATGGTTCTCTCAGAGGATAGAAAGTCATTCATTTGAGACATTGCGAGATCGCTGCTACCCAAAATCCTTCAGCCACCTGAATCTTTTGCCTCGATGTCACGTCCAAGGCGAACGTGTTCTAAGCAATTTCTTTTCGAAGTCTTACAAAAATAGACAATTTTTGTCTGTTTTTAGGGAGGTAGTTTTAGTTTTCTTTTCTTCAATCAGTCTGGAGGCTAGAGATGCTTTATTAAATAACGTTGTCGCTCGTTTGAAAGGGGGGAAACTGGGGGGTAAATCTCCCTTCTCCCTACTTTCTGAGCCAATTTCTCCCTCCTCCCTACTTTTTGAGCCAATTTCTCCCTCCTCCCTAAACGGTTACGTTTCTTTTTCTCCCTCCTCCCTACTCTTTCCCCCTATTTCTTCCTCCTCCCAACTTTTTTTGGGTCATTTCTCCCTCCTCCCAACTTTTTTTGGGCCATTTCTCCCTCCTCCCTATTCTGTTCCTCCCCCCTCTTTGAAGTATAGTACTTCAAATGTTAGTTCGCGAGATCAGTTTTATTTTCAACTGTCTTAATATCTTTCTGTCTTGCCTCATCAGTTTTTACTATACTTTTGCTTGAGGCCCTTTCTTATAATCCGAAATCAGTGCTCATTAGCGACAGAAGTTTTTAACTAAAAAATATCTGTTGATGAGAAAAATGAATAGAAACTTGTTAATTTTCTTCCAAGGCAACCGCTATTGGTGTAAAATTCTACTGAATGAAAAGTGTAATCTCGTTAATTAAATCTAGTTGAGTTACGCGTATTCAGCGATTCTTTAAGAATCACAACTTGGTGAGAGGGCTATAGGGTTGACGAAAATTATTGCCTAAAGGAAAAAAAAACTAAGCCTTGACGTCTGAGCGCGTTTTGAAGGGTTAAAGTAGCTTTCAACTTTAATTCATAGGTTGTGTTCAAGTTCGGAGCGAATTCTACCAACATACATACAACAGTATAAGAGAAAACCTGATTTTCGGCTCTATCAGACAAAATGAAAAAAACCAGAGGAAATTCGTTGATTTCAATTGATTTCTATAAATACTTCTTTGTACCCGACTCAACAGTTATCTTCACACTTGACATCAAAAAAATCCACGCACAACCAGCCTAGCATTTAAAGGTAAAACAATGAAAAAAACAATTAAATGATATATATACTTACTTGTCGGACTGATGTGGATTGGAATAAGGTCCAAAGCGAATGAAGAAACCCTGTTGAGGAAATCACAGAAAAATAAAGGAGGTATTCAATTATTTACAGAATTTTTTAACTCTTTTGTTCCGTTTTTCGGGTGTTTAGCTCGTTTGCATTATTGAATAATGCTGTCACCTCGTTGAAACTAAATTAAATCAGAAACTAAATTAAATCAGAAACCACGAAACAAAAATTTTTTATCACGTCCACGAGGAGAGATTTCAAACATGGTGATACAGTTCATCGCTTAAGTTTCTTCGTTTTCTCTTTGTTTTGTTATTGGTAGTCAACTGAATTAGTGACGTGTTCTTTTTAATTTTTTGATTTCTAAGAGGCTAGTGGTATGTGAAACCCTAGCAATTTTTATCAGTCACAACATCATAAGGTTGTTGGCGAGGAAAATTACTTTGAGAACTTGCGTCGAGCTTATCATTCTTGAGTCTAGAGCCAACTAAAGGAAGCCTAATTCTAATCACAGAAAAGGATAATAATTAATTTTTTATGATCACGGAATGTAGATTTGGTTGAATATTGATCAGTCTGGCGGGTGCTTAGTTTATTCAAATTATCACTAATAATGAAGTCACCAAGCTTTTTGGAAGTATAAACTTTCAAGTCTCGATTAGCAAACAGCAAAGTCCCTTCCCGAAAATAAACCTTGCTTCTTTACGGCCAGTAATATAGGCTCGTAAGCTTGTTAATTCTACTGCATTGTTTCTGTTGTTTGTTATATCGTTCTCTCTAAGGCTAGTAAGTCATTCAGTTGAGACATTGCGAGATCGCTGCTATCCCAAATTCTTCAGCCACCTGAATCTCTTGTCACGATGTCACGTCCAAGGCGAAGATGTTCGAAACAACTTTTTTCCAAGTCACAGAAAAATAGCAAATCTTTGTCGCTTTTTTAGGAATGTAGCTTTAGTTTTTTTTTTTTTATCAATTAGTCTGGAGCCTAGATTATGCTTTATTAAATAGCGTTATCGCTTGTTTAAAGTGTAGTATTCCAAAATTTAGTTTGCGAATCAGTTAGTTTTATTTTCATCTGTCTTGGTATCTTTCTGTTTTCTCTGATCAGTTTTTCTTTTCCTTCCGGCCCTTTTTTCTAATCCGAGATCAGTATTCATTAGCAGTTAGCGACTGAAGTTTTTTTTTAACTAATAAAAAGGAACGAAATGTATGTTGGTAGAATTCGCTCCGAACTTGAACACAACCTATGAATTAAAGTTGAAAGCTACTTAAACCCTTCAAAACGCGCTCAGACGTCAAGGCTTAAGTTTTTTTTTTCCTTCGGGCAATAATTTTCAACTTCCTTTTCCTTTACAGCTGCACTCTTGGCGATGATATCCTAAACAATCTTCACTTTAATAACTTTTGTTTGTTCTAACTGTCATAACTTTTAAAAGTTAAGCAGTTACAGAGGAAATTGACAATGCACTTTCCGGTCTTAGTTTGCGCTCTGCGAGCCAAAAATAAGGAAAACCTTTACAAGCTTCCCAATATTAAAGGCTAGAAACAAAAGGGTACCAGTTAGCTTTAAAGGCTGACGACTAACCACGACTTCATAATTAAAAAACACTTTGGGAGCTTTAAGTGGTTTGTTATTTTGACAATTACCAGTTAATTTGTAAACTTATTCTACAAATTTATAATGATTATGTTTTTTACCAATGTATTCGGTAAGCCTAATTTTGGGCGATGATAAACTTTCAGCTTGCACCGTTTTAAGACTTACAGGCAAGATGAAAATCGAGACTGAATCCATTGTGCTTACGAAACTAAATTTGAACCTTACGTTCTTCGTGTGCGATAAAAATAGCTTAGTGTTAAAATATACAGGATATTTTATATTTTAGGTTAGAGTCTACCCTGGTGCGTGCTATTGTTCGGCTGTAAATAGCCAACCGGTTGACTCTCTATCAATTGAGATTCTGTAATTGTTTAATTTGCGGCTTACTCGTGCAGTGCCCACGTTATTGTCTTTTTTTTTCATGTAGAGCGAGCCCCTGAAACGAGCCTACAAAACCCCGTCTAGCATTTTGTTGGCTCCACTTTTAAACGGCCGTGTCGGAGTAACGGTCATGAAAAAGAAAGGTCCGCAGATTTTCTTTTTAAATCGTGATCTTTCTTTATAGCAAAAACCAGCACACGCGCTACTTCATATTTAGAGTGAAGGTACTTAAAACGACCGAAACAACATCGTTGGTTGAGGTAAATGTTGGTTTTCTACAACTGCCTGCCTATAAATAAAACTTTTTTTTCAATTAAGAGGAACCTTCTTACTAACAATTAGGACTAACAATTAGGTTGTTGAAGGATTCGTTGTAGATTGCTGGGCTTAAGCGATGTGTTAGTGGAAAGGGGAAAAATGGCTTCAGTTGGTTGCCTTTTGTTCAGATTGTCAGGTGCTTAGCTTGTTTTGCATAGTATTAAATATCACCGTTGAAGGATAGTATTTCAAACACGACAGAAAGATTTATAATGATGAACCATATGTCTTTTAAAATTTAAATTGATTTTCGTATTTCTTCTACGCTCTCTCTGCGTGTTTTTTGTATATGTTTGAGAAGAAAAATCTAACAGGATGTTTTTCATCACGGCTTGCAGCCTTTTGTCCATCAAAAATCAGCTACTTCGTCATTTTTA
>JAHPZR010020509.1:0-7500 GCA_019787425.1 Platygyra sinensis | reverse complement strand
ACCTTCATTCTCAGAAATGTCCGTGAGCGGCTCTTCGCAGTATGGTCGTGTTTTGCTCTCAATAACCCTCCAGACTTCCCAACAATCTTCGCCTCCATCCGAACTTTCCGCAAAAGACAAAGATTCGTTGGTTTCTGAATCCCTAGACATTTTCAAATTTTAAACTTAAGAGGCATAAAACGAGAAAATATCGCGCACAAACTCGGAGCTGGGTGCAACAAATGCTTGTAAGAAAACCAAGCCGTGGAAGTTCAGCTGACGTCACAAGTTCAATATCTCGTCCCAGTCTCCAGGACAATCTTAAGGGAAAAACTAAGTGATTTTCGGCCGGTAAAATTCAAAGAAAAAACACATTCCTTAATTTTTTAAATTGGTATTCCATTATTACACATATAAGAGAGACAAACGAGCCAAAAAAATTTCGTGTCATATACACTTTAACATGGGTCTTACTCTCTTGTTCTTGAGGCATGACTTTTATTGCCTTATAGCGAGGAATATGCCTTCAAGTGAAATAACGGTTCTTAGAGAGCAATTTTGTGAACTTCCAGGATCGATGCTTGACAAGTTAAAACGCCTTCATTCAGAGGTGTTTACAGAAATTCACTGGGGGAGATTATTAGTGTTTTTAAATTTTGTCGAGCAACTGGGGCTGACTGAGGAGGAATGGGAACAACTATTTGATTTTCTCGTTCCCACTCTTAGCCAAATGCAAGAATAGCTATATAAGTGAGTGCAGTATGAAGAAAAGTTAGTCAAGTGTTGGCCTTCGCAGTGGTCACTAGTAATGGGTTGCTGGCCGTCTTCACCCTCTCTGGTATTAGAGCGCATTTTCAGTCGCATTCGTGTCGTTTTAGCTTGTTGCGGGGGTCAAGTGATTGTTCAAAACTCCGAATTTTGCGATGGAGAAAACGCTGTCCAGCATTTATCTCGACCCAAGTCAACCCGCAAGTTTCGGTGGTTTAGATGCTGTGTACCGAGCGGTCAAAGAGAAAGGAAAAAGTAAAATTTCTCGCAAACAAGTTCAAGATTGGTTGAGTCAACAAGACGTTTACACTCTTCATAAGCCTGCTCGAAGACACTACAAGAGAAGTCGAGTGATTGTTCCTGGCATAGATGCACAATTTCAAGCAGATCTGGTCGATGTTCAAAATTTAAGCCGATTCAACAAGGGATATAAATACCTGCTGACGTGTATAGATATTTTCAGCAAGTATGCCTGGGTCGTGCCTTTAAAGACAAAGCAAGGGCAAGAACTAGTGAAGGCCTTTCAGACGATTTTATCGTCTGGTCGTAAACCAAACAAGCTTCAAACGGACCAGGGCACAGAATTCCTTAATCGTGTGTTTCAGAAATTTCTACGTGAAAATAACATTGATTTTTTTACAGTCAACTCTGGCCTCAAAGCATCGGTAGTAGAGAGATTCAACCGCACCTTTAAGAACAAAATGTACAAGTATTTCACAGCTAAAAACACTCTTGCTTACATCGATGTGTTATCTAAGTTGGTAAAATCCTACAATAACACTTACCATCGTAGCATTAAAATGAAACCGAGTCAGGTGACTAAATCCAATGAAGCTAAGGTGTGGGACACACTGTATGGCAACGACGTTGACAAGCGTGTGCGATATAAATTTCAAGTGGGAGATCGCGTAAGGATCAGTAAAGTGAAGCGAATGTTTGAAAAGTCTTACCTTCCCAATTACACGGAAGAAATGTTTACGATCTACAAACGATTTGCGCGCCAAGTGCCTGTTTACAAATTGAAAGATGATGACGGAGAGATCCTAGACGGGACATTCTACGAAGCGGAATTGCAGAAAGTAATCAAAGAGGATGATGTTTATCGGGTTGAAAAAATTTTGCGTAAACGAAAACGCAAAGGAGTAGTGGAATATTTTGTGAAATGGAAAGGATACCCAGACAAGTTTAACAGCTGGGTTGGTGAAAAGGATATTTTGAAATTGTAATATAAAGGCTTTGTGTATGATGAATAAAAGAATGTGAAATAAAAATAATGATTGTCGTGTGGTTTCTTATAAATTAAAAACACCTACAGTAAAACTTTCATTTTATCACAAGATACGATGGAGGTAACACAGTTCTACTTGCATCTTCCTAGCAATGCCAGCCTCGATAAATTTCCAACAAATACTTTAACAGAGTACAGGGTATGTTTACCTCAGACAATTAGCTTGACCGGGGACTGGGAAGTAGCGCTAACAGAAATCCATTATCCCCATAGCTGGAATAATGTACAAGGAAATTTTGAGAATCGATTTTATCTCCGTAACCAAGAATTAGACGATATGTGGGAGCCTTTAATAGTTCCACCGGGATATTACACCTCGGTCGCTGATCTTATAACCAAGATCAACGAAGTGATCAACGCGAATGATCGATTCAAAGACAAAGTGCAATTATCCCTTGATACTCTGAACCGAAAAGTAACCGTACACCTACAAAATAAGGTCGAAGTGTATTTTTCCGACATCGGACAAATGCTGGGATTTTCTCCGAATAATGTTATCTCCAGGACATCGACTGCTGAACGAGCAGTAGACTTGGAACATGGATTTCACGATCTTTATGTCTACTGCGATATTATACAATCACAATATGTCGGAGACGCACTTGTTCCCCTCCTTCGAATCGTACCCGTAGAAGGGAAGGATGGGGAGAGAATCAGCAAGTCATTTATTCGCCCGCAATACTTACCTGTCAGCAGAAAGCAATTTGAAAGTATCAAGTTAATATAAGGGGGTCTCACTAGGGCGAATTCTGTTTGTTTTACCAAAAATTGGGTCGAAATTGGAGCTTTCCCTAATGCGACTCTTACGAGCAAAATTTGGAAAAATTTGTCAGTGGACCAAAAAGATCAAAGACGCCGTAGTGTATGGGTGGGGCAGGCAGATTTTTCCAAAATCGCCCAAAGAAAACAAAAATTCATTAAACATGTCAACTGCGTGTTTACTTAGGAAAACTGATGCACAGTAGAAGCGCACGAACATTTCATCATTGTTTCCAAAAGCGTTTTATCAGTGTTTACTCAAGAATTTAGCCTTGTTGTGTGGCTTCATGTGCGACCGGAAAATGAGCCCCCAAAAAATTGGTCAGTGCCGATACTATTGGGTCTTTCGGACCGACCAAAAAAAAAAATTCGCTCTAGTGCAACCCCCCCCCCCCCCCCCCCCCCCCTAAAGCGGGGCACAGGAGAAACTGTGCCATTTGAACCTTGTAAAGTGTTGCTTGCACTTCATTTTCGGCAGAGTCGTCACGTGAACCACCCCTCTCATAATCATTTATTGCATTGTTGGCAATATAGAGCAAATATAAACAAACTTCGAGATCAAGAAGGATTTGATTATTGTTACTTTTCCATAAAGAGATAGGCCTCTCGAGGACCATATATTAATAAGCTTTTTTGATACTGTCAAGCCTTTCAATAAAATTCTTCTCTTTTAGAAGTTTCGGATCGTCTGTAAAATAAACTCCTAGAGCTTTGATCGGCGTTTTCGACCACTTAATGCTAAATAGTTCTTCCCTATTTCCCCTAAGTGAACCGATCCACATACCTTCCGTTTTTGAGGAATTATATATTGAGGCCAGAAATATTTGAAAACTCTCCTTGGACAACTTTATTATAACATTTTACACGTATTATAGTAGAATGACCTGGCACCGCAGGTAGCAAAAGCTAGTCGAGGCGGGCCAGGAACAGTAAAAATAAATGACATCTGCTAACCTTAATTAAAAGAAACGAATTACAGAAAAGACAAAAGAAGAACTGCTTAAGAGAAACTTGTATTCATTAGTTCATTAAGGCTACATGGTCAATTCGAAGTATTTAGGACAGAACAAAACAGGATTGGAACTGGATAAGTTTAAAGAGTGATTGTGCTGAATCGACATCGGCTAATGTTGCAGTTGTATCATCAGCATATTGCAGGACTTTTGTTTCCTCTTTAATATCTGGGTTCTTTCGAATGGCGATTGCCAGCGTTTCTACCGCAATCGCAAAAAGGTACGGAAATAAAGGATCTCCTTGTCGAACGCCACGTTCAAGTGGGAAGAAGTTAGAAGTTAAGCCGTTGTTTATGATACGGCTTTTTATGTCCTTGTAGAAAACTCTAACCCAGCGAATGAAGTCTGGTCCAAAATTGAATTTCTCGAGACATTTTATGAGAAAACCCCATTCAACACTATCAAAAGCCTTCTGGAAATCGATAAAAATCGTTAAGCCGGGGATATTTTCCGTTGCAGTGAAATCCATAATATCGTAGATAGATCGTATTGTTTCTCCTATGAAACGATCTTTTACGTATCCAGTCTGATTTTGATGGATTATATCAGGTAGAACAGTTTTTATCCTCCATACAATTGCTTTAGTCATAATTTTTGTATCTACATTTACAAGAGAGATAGGGCGCCAATTTTCTAGAAGCGAGCGATCTTTCCCTTTTTTTTCAATTAGAGTGATCTGACAGCTTGTTTTTGAGAGTTAGACATCTCACCTTTTTCAAAACATTCGTTAACACATTTGATAAAACTATCCTTAAGTACTGCCTAGAAGGTTTTGTAGAATTCAATGGGAATGCCATCATTCCCAGGGGTTTTATTTACATCAAAGCTGTTTAAAAGACGAAAGCATTCCTCTGATGTAATAGACCCTTCGCATTGCTTTTGCTGTTCTTCGGATAATTTTGAACTATTTAGATCGTTTAAGAACGCAGAGATTTTTTGTGGTATTTCTGGATCATTGTTTTTACTCTTATAGAGGTCTCGATAAAAACGTTCCTGCTCCTTTAGTATACAAAACGGATATGTCTTGATTACGCCGCTAGTAAAAAGTTTTCGTATGTGTTTCTTTATGTGAGTTCTTTTCTCCAGATTTAGAAAAATATTTCGTGCCTTTTTTCCCCGTATTCATATTCGCGCGGTGTGTTTCAAGGAGTGTATCTCTCAGACAAGCTACCTACAAGTGTTTCGTCTCACCCAGCCCTGTTCATTGCCAATGTGGATACCAGCGACGAGCCTGGAACTCACTGGGTTGCGTTTTATTTCACCAAGGAAAAAGAGGGAGAATTCTTTGACTCTTATGGATTACCTCTAAGCAATTACACTGGAACATTTTCTTCGTTTTTGAACAATTATTCTAACGGCGGGAGTTGTCCACATTCAACAAATATTGAGCGAAGTTTGGATTAAAGTTGTGTTCTCCATACTTGTTTTGTTTATTTGAGTACTTTCATTTGAACTCTGAGTGGGATGTGATATGCACTAATTCTCAAATACTGTCGTCTGTTTACATTTTTGCGCTTCTTGATTGTAAAGATAGCAAGGGGAAAGAAACCCCCTGTGAGCTTGATGGAACATATTTATGGGTCGACAGATTTTTTGGATCAACCCAGAAAATGCTCTCAAGAGGCTAACAATTTTCATGTATTTTACGTGCAATATATATAGAGACAAGTGGTTGCGCATTGAAAAAGAAGTGTCTAATAAGAAACCTTAACTACAGCCTTGAGTGAAATGCAGTGAGAAAGGTCTGTTCGCACAAAAAGAAAAATATTCTTGGATGATGCAAATTTTCCCACCAGGCAGACCAACAGCAACTTCTGGGTGGTGCGGGTAAGGAGGGAGTACTCTGAGTTTTTGGGCAGGAGTGTCTAATGCGACCCAAAAACCCTGAGCTTTTACCACTCCATGTTCGGCTGCAATTCTACTACCCTAGCTATTTTGTAATATGCGTGCAACAGAGGCCAACTTAAAACCCTATGCTGTATAAGATAAGTGCGACCTTGCATGGCACGAACACAGCTTGTTTTAACAGCCTTTAACAATGCGCCAATAATTGCAAGCTTACCAACATGTTTCAACTCTAGATAACTTAATGCACGAGTTTGGCCATAGGCCTCCTTTGATTTTTATTCCCGTGAAAATCATGCCATTTGACAGACAGACCTGAAAATTAATTTTGCTTGCGAATCGCGTGACGAATTTCGCGCATGGGCAATAGAAAATTGAACGGTTGTCGGTAGAGGCTACCTTTCGCACGACAGCTCACACAGAGGAAATGTAGTTTCTCCTCGCAGGGTATGTAGCAAACCTTGCAGATAAAGCAAAAACTTCAAAAAGTTCAGTTGCATGTAATACAAAAGTCGTAATGTTGTTATAGGCCCGACGATAATCATCGAGGCACCAAGTAATTGAGACCTTCGCACGCATGATGGCAGTCTACGTCAAAGCAAGAGTATTTTATAGTTATTTTCGCTTTATTCAAACCTAAGTGGAATATAAAATATTATTTAAAATGGATCCGGATTAGTACTTCTATAATGCAGTACTGCCGCTAATTCAACTTAAGCGAGCAGTTAGCCGTAAGAGCGATCTTTGACATTTTCCAACAAAATTCGCGTGAAAAGAGTTCCTTGTGCCAATCAATAAACTTTTGTTTTTGATTTAGGAGGGTATATACTATTCAAATCTGTAATGAAATAAAAAATAAACAGCCGCACTTTCAAGAAAACGCACTTCGAAAATCGCCCAAATTCGCTGTCCTGTAACTGTCACGCAACATACCTGGATTAAAACCCTTGTGCAAAATTACCGTTACAATAAAAAGTTGGTTTTATGCATTCAAAACGTTTATTTTAAGGTTCTTTAGCTTCAGAAAAAAATCTGTGCACTAATTCCTTAAGGGAAAATTGTTTTAGACCCGAGAAATTGGCATTGTTTTTGGTGGTTTTTAGGGCTTCCCTTGGCCGAAAACTATGGGGGTGGTCAATCTCGGGAGTGAAACGCCGGGAAATCTTGTTAATGTCACCAAAGTTAATCTTACCAACTTGGTTTTAAATGGTGAAAAAATAAAGGAAATCGGTTGACCCCGATCTTTTGGCACTGCCCGGTTTTCTATGACAATGACTCTTTAAAAGGGTTCCAATCAGCATATATAAATCGGGGTTTGTGAAATCATACTAGTATAGACAACATTTGCAAACGCGTGTTCGTTCATCGTAAAAAGAATTCGCGCCACTGGCGACTTATTCGACTATCCCGCTGATGAAATTAATAATCAATCACTCATCAATCAAGTTTATTTCCATTTCGGTCAATACACGTTATATGAAATTAAGACAAATATGAAGGAATGAATGGAGGAGGACTGAAGAAGCCATTACAGTCTTTCTCTCGGTAGTACCCCATAGAAATGACCACTCGGACGGCACAGGACAAAAATAACTCACACAGGACTTAGACAAACAAACTGGAATGGTGAATTTTATTTTTTTTACACAGTTAAAATTTAATTTAGAAGTATACTTCACATCATTTCACTGTACGGGAAGATATGTTACAGTCCTTACTTACAGTCTCTAGTTACAATATATTTACAACCATGTTGTTACCCATTGATTTATGTTACAGCAGAGAAGGACCTATTTTTACCTGGTTAAGCGAGTCACGGGATTATATTTTTTAATTTGGAAGAAAAAC
>JAHPZR010020506.1:7500-11633 GCA_019787425.1 Platygyra sinensis | reverse complement strand
GGTTTGGCCTCGTCGCCTGAAAAAGACTCACCCCCTGCAGTGGAGATGGTTTGCTTAGGCATTCTCGTTGATACCAAAGACTTAACCTTACGAGTTCTTGATTCACGGCTTCGTGAATTATCTGATGTGTTACAATTGTCGCTGTCATGCGAGCATTTTACGATCAAAGAGTTTCTGCTGTTCATGCGAGCCGTATTTTCCTGTCGCACTTGCTCAATGCCTTGGGAGTTTTCCTTCACATGCAAAACATCAACCAGTAATTTTCGCAATGCGGCAAGATTTTCTGTGGTGGAACACGAGTGGCTTTTTGCTAATTTGCGTTTTAGCACTGATGCTTGCATGGTCCGGGGGAGAGTGACTTGCCTTGACAAATCCATCACGTTCGCTTTCCCCAATTTCGTTCTCTCGGCGGCTACTCACATCTCAGCGTTGGAACTCTTCACTATCATTGTTGCTGTAAAGATCTGGGCCCCCATCTTGCAACATCAACAGTTCATCATCTCATGTGATAATGAAGCTGCAGTTACCATCATCAATGCAGGCTCCACAAGAGATTCATTTATGCAGAGTTGTTTGAGAGAGCTGTGGTTCCTCTCCGCAATAAACGACTTTGACATTCGCGCGTGGCACATTCTGGTGAACACGATTCATTAGCAGATGCATGCATTGAGCCGCTGGGATGACCCTTTGTATCAAGTTCACTTTGCTCAAACTTCTCAAGAACTCAGGATCAGTTACATTTTCGACCAGATACCCGGAGACTTCATCTTTTTTGATGTTGATTGACCTTTTTTAGCATGCATTTTTAGTTACATGTAGTTAGTCATTTGTATCCTTTTTTGCTCATTTTCAGGCTCCTCCATCAGTATACCAACCTTAGATGCCTTTCCTCAGCATCCCCTTCATCTTGCCTTTGCCGATTCTTCTCATCGGAACATTCAGTCCCATGTTAATGTGTATACTAGGTTTGTCGTTCAGTAGCTTGTTCCCCGTTCCCTATCGAAATTTATTGCTGATACGTTATGTTGCTCATCTTACACTCTCTGGGAGATCCTTCAGCACTATTTCTAACCATCTAAGTAGCCTTAAGCACGATAATCAGCTTTTGGGTTTTGGCAAGGTTTGGGACACGCATTATCGTTTCCAGTTAGTTTTACGAGACGCTAAAACGCTAACTCGGCATGTCGTCACACTGCAAACATCCGTTTACCCCCAAGCTTCTGCTTCAGGTGCTTCCATAATTCCAACTAGACAAGCCTTTACATGCAGCCATGTGGGCCCTGTCTCTGGTCGCTTTTTCACCTTTTTGCAAAAATCTAATTTAGTTCCTGATGTAGCCAATCGCATTTCTTCAAAGGTTCCATTGAGAGCCGATCTAGTTTTTGACTTGCACAGCGCCACGCTTCATGTCGCTGCTTCTAAGACTATTCAGTACAGTGGAACCTTGTTTTAACGAAGTCGCTGGGGACCGGCCAAATTTGTTTGTTAAATGGAGGGTTCATTATATCGAGGTCATAGTTAATGATTGATTTGTAACACAGGTGACTTCTGTAGAAATACTAAAGTGCAAATGTCTATGATATATAATAATCCATTGACTGAGAGGTTGCTGTCTCTTTACTATAAGGATCGCAGCATTTGTTGACTGTTGATCAGTTCAGCGTTTATCTTCTGTCGCGTGCTGACATTGTAATTCGTTATATCGAGGTAGATTTCACGTTTGGGCTTCCAGATTATGTTCTTTATATCGAAGAATTTGTTATATCGAGGTCGTTATATCGAGGTTCTATTCCATACATTTTACTGTAACTTTGGCCGGGGCATAGAATATCGTTCGTTATATCGAGGACTTCGTTAAATCGAGGTTCCACTGTACCAACAATGTTCTTTGTCTATCCCCTTGCTTACATTCCTGGTTCCCCGCTATGCCCTGTCACAGCTTTAAAGCCCTGGCCAAACGGAGTTGCAAATAGACGCAAGTTGAAAACTTGGGTCTACCTGTGACTCTGTTTGGTCATGGCTTGCATGCACTTGCATTGACTTGCGATGACTTGCGCTCACTTTGGTCCAGATCAAATTTTCATGCAAGTCAAAGCAAGTTTTTCACTGTTTGGCCACCCAGCCCAAGTTAAGGAGGCTCGAAAGAGTTTTAAGGTGCATGCGCGAGCAATCTACACATGCCATAACTAAGATGCACGCGTCAGCTGAATCAGTATTAAAATCAGCACACTGGAAGTTAATGCTGTGTAAAATTGCACAAACCGGAAATAAAATCTGCACAAAACATTTGTTTTTAGCTCGAAAGTTTGCTCGGTGACCTATCTTGATTTTTTGCATGCATGCACCATTCACGATGGCACTTCAAATTTAAAAGTTTTGGGGAAAATTATCTAGTGGAATTTTCCGTAAGTCATAAAAAGAGTTTTCCTGAAATACATTCAATTCTACTAGATAATTTTTTTCCTTACTGTCTGAAAAGTTAAAGAATTTAGGGAACTTTCCAACAAAGAAATAAAAATGATAGGTCACCAAATTAGTTTCTCAGATAATTTACAAAAACTGAAATTTAGAGGACGCTTTTGTGAACCTTGTGCATTGCCATGGTAACTGATATGACGTCACAAGTGCCCTTAAAGTATAGCCCAACAACAGAGTTGCAAGGAGACATATAGTTTGTCCACACCATGAAACATCCTTCTTTGTAATCTTCCATCGTTTCACAAACAATATAGCAACGAAAAACCCTTTTGAGCCTCCTTAACCCAAGTTGAGTAATGTCCATTAACCTATTATTAGCCAATGAAATAGAGGATAGTCTGCCTTAAAATGTTTTTTTTTTTGCAACTTGAGTGTACTTGCGAGGAAACTTGCGAATGCGTTCGGCCACCCAATGCGCAAGTCTCTATGCAAGTTCAACTTGCGTCCACTTGCGACTACTTGCCGGTCCGTTTGACCAGGCTTAAGACATCATTTGGGTCTCAACTCCAGGCTCTTCACTGCCCCCTTGAAATTTTTTGGCAATTTTTTTTTCAAAAAATTTTTGAATCATAAGCCATAAAAGCTTTGTGAGGAGGAACAGTGGCCTCATGGTTAGCACGCTTGACTCTGAAGTGACTGGTCTGGGTTCGAGCTCTGGCTGGGGAAAATGTGTTGTGTTCTTGGGCAAGAAACTTTACTGTCACAGTGCCTCTCTCCATCCAGGTGTATAACCGGGTCTGGCAAATTTTATGCTGGGGAGTACTAACCCTGTGATGGACTACATGTAGCATCCCATCCAGGGAGGAGTAGAAATACTCCTAGTCACTTAGCGCGTCGTACTGTTGCTATGGTAACCTACTGTGTTGCGAAAATGATAACATAAAGAGTGGTTATTATGGCCCATCAAAATCTCAGTGCTGGAAACTGTTTGAGCTGCCTAAGACAGACAAAACTGCAGATAGAAAAGCTTACTTGACATAAGCTCAAGTTTAAATAACAACTCTGAACATTTGGGAAATATTTCAAAGACACATTTGGAGGCTTCTTGATAATAAAATGACGGCAGACAGAGAACAGTTCAACATCGCTATTTTGCACAGAAATTAGAGAAGAATAATTGCAAAGGATATTTCCTCTTTCATCAGTGTGAAGATGGGGGTAACAAACTTGAAAATCCACAGGAAAATAAAAGCAGCCTACAATAGTTATCTCCCTGATACAGCAAGCAACCAAAATGTGAATTTCACCACACTCAGCAAGAAAATATCAGCCTGAAACCTGTCACTAATCTGATAAAAAGTTGGCCCTTCATTCTCTTAGAAGTCCTGATTGTCTCAGAGCTGTTGGCAAAAAGTACTAAGAGCAAATAAAGATAATCGAATTGAAGGCAAATCCTGAACAGAAATGAATGAATGAATCTTGTGTTTTGATTGCCTTTTACACATGCTCACTACGGTTCTCAAATGATTGACAGACTTCTTTACTGGGACAATAAAGGCCATGCTCCTTTTGGTCAGTACCAAGAATTGCAACCTCTGGGAAGGTCCAACACTGGAAGTCTGCGATTCACAGACATTTCATCACTCTGCACATGCTCAGAGTCAAGTCTGACAAATCTGATTGGCTGAGAATATGAAACAATTACTCTGTGCATG
>JAHPZR010020506.1:2500-5000 GCA_019787425.1 Platygyra sinensis | reverse complement strand
CTCAAAAATGAACTTTATCAAAAACGCTCCAAATTTCGCATGCACTTTTGTTTAGGTGCGTTAGACAATACTCTGCATGTTTTCTTGCTGAAGTTTGTTTCGTTTTCGAGATATTACTTATGCAAAAAACCCTGTATTTGTTGTCACATCAGCACGTGACCGCAAAGACGATAATTTCACTTAAAATCCAGCAAAATATTGATCTTTTGCAACGTGCAACCTCAAAAAATGTTGATGTCAGGTTAAAACTGTTAAAACTTTGATTTCACGTGGGTTAGCATTGAAGGGTTAGGGTTACGGAACAAGGTTAGGCTTAGAGTTAACACTTAGGGCTACTGCTTGAAACTAGGGTTAAGGACAAGGTTAGGCTTAGAGTTAACGTTTAGTGTTACTGCTTGAAACTAGGGTTAGCGTTGAAGGGTGAGGGTTATTGCCTAGGGTTAGCGCTAGCGCTTCGTTGTTAGGATTAGCGCTTCGGATAAGGTTAGAGTTAAGGTGAGGACGTGTTAGGGTTAGTGCAGTGTTAGGCCAAGGAAAACAATCAAGATGTAGCCTTAAAAAATGTTGATTTCAGGTTTTTAAAACCGTTAAAATTGTGATTTCACGCTATCACACGACCGCAAAGACGTTAATTTCACTCAAATTACAGCCAAATGTCACTTTACGCGATTTCACGTTAAGGCATGACGGCAAGGATGTTGATTTCACTTCAAGTCGAGCAAGCTGTTCATTTCACCCAGCATGTAAACTCGAAAACGGTGATTTCGGGCTTAAATAGGTTAAAATGTTGATTTCACTTTAAAGCGTCACAGCAAGGATCTCTATTTCATTTTAACTGCCTGCAACGTATAAGCTTAAAAATGTAGGGCTGACAGATTAACAGATTAACCCTTCTGTGCAACGTACAGGTCTCTCTCCTTACATCTGCATGGCCCCTGATCCCAGAAGTTTAAAACACTACAAATCATGCCGATTTGAAGTAAAATCAACGCAACCTGGATCACAGATCTATGTTTGAATCAATCGATTGCTTCTTGTTGGCCATTATTATGTTGGAATAAAAAAGGAAAAAAACACGCTCAGTAATTAGTTAAATATTATTGTGATTTAAGGAGTCTTGTCTTGTCTTGTCCGAACGTGATTGAAATGCATGCCAGGAAGGTTCTGTTACACCTCGTGCGCGGGTAAACATGGAGGATGATGGAAGAAAAATTTTATAAGTCTAAAAGCAGTTCTCATTTTCCAAACTTTGAAGCTAGCAACGCTTGGCAAATGGGCCACAACTCACAACAGGGCTTTATTCTTGGGCAAGAACTGCTCTTGGACTTTACTGCCTCGATCGACCCGACTTCGAACGCTGATAACTGACTTGCTGCTGATATCAGTTGCGTTGGAAGTTACAGAACACGTTTTGCTTCTTTAAAACGTGCTGGTGACTTACGGGTTTATCAAGGCTTTATGATGCCTATCAACCACCAGGCAGGCTACAAGGTACTTAAAAACAATGCTTAAGATATTAGTCGAAAGAGCTGTACTGCATCATGCATCACTTCTCTTTGCTTTGACGCTCGATCAAAATTCACATGTTGTCTCACGTCACAATAACCTGTATAAAAAAAATCTCTCCAGATTCCCGCTGTATACGCATTTTTTTTAAATAGACATCTTCATTTTTGAAAAAAGAAAAGGAACAGAGCGAAAAAAAAAAGGTTCAGCGACCTCGTGTCGAACCGGTGTCACGGCAAAACAAATTCGAATCTCGCCCGTTCAGCGCCTCATCCGCTTGTGCTAACGAAGCATTAGTAAGAGCTTAAGGTATTATAGTGACTTCATCGCTTAGCGAAACAAAAGGTTTCTTTTGTTTTCCATTCAACAAAAGGTCCCCAGAGGATGCCCTTGGAAAAATGTGTTTTTTTGCATACGTAATATCTCAAAAAGGTAGCAAACTTCAGGGAAAAAACATGCAGAACATTGTTTGACACACGGAAACAAAACTGCATGCGAAATTTGGAGCGTTTTTGACAAAGTTCACATTTCAGTAAAAAACCTAACGCCTTTTTCCACCGAAGCCTTCAATTGTTTTATTATACATTTTTCACATAATTCATCCTCAGCAAAACAGAAGCGAAGTGTTCAGCCATTTTGTTTCTGAGGAGAACACTCCAAGGGGCTTAGTAACCAGGCAGACATTGAACTTGACATGATAAATGCAATATCTGTAGACTAGGAGTAGTCCCTCTTTCGCTTAGTCCGTCGTGCATGACGCGAAAGAAAACCGCGAAATAACGAGTAGTCTTGAGGTTATCAGCCTCAGCCTTTGGCTTCGGCAGATAACCCGTAACTCGACCTTGATTATTCTGGATATCACAAAAAACCTCATCCAATAATAAAATTATTGTTTATTAACAAAGTGAACTTGACCCTAATTCTAACTCTAACCATACCATAGCCTAAACCCTATGGCTAATTTTTACCATGCCTGGCATAAAGGTTGGGTCAC
>JAHPZR010020505.1:25000-31485 GCA_019787425.1 Platygyra sinensis | reverse complement strand
GTTGAAATAAAAAGCAAAAACAAATTCAAGAATCAAAATACTACAAAGAATTAGTTTATATCTGCGCTTGGTATTATTACTTGTATTTTGCATAGTTAAATAAATCTGATAATTCTTTAGAAACAATTTAATTTCGGACTAGCTACTCAGACCTTCGGGTTAGTAACCTCAAGTATCAGGGCAACCTCATCTTTTCATTTTCATCTCACCCTGTATAATATTTCTTTTCAACCATATTCTTCTGTCCTATTGTTTAATACTCATACAGGGAAGAAAGCAACAGCAGGGCCTTAACATTTTGCAGCACCATAATTGAATATAATAATTATTATTATTTGTCCTGGTTAAAAAATAGCTGGTAGTGTTACATGTTATTTGAAAAATCATGATGAGTTATAGTGTGCATGTATTCTCTTTGTGTTTTAACATTTGTTTTGGCAGGTTCAAGAAGTCATTGAAAAGTTGCCAAAAGAAAAGCAAGTCCTTATGTTTTCGGCTACAATCCCATCATCTATTGAAAGTATGGCTGGCAAAATGCTTGTCAATCCAGTGTATGTTTCTATTGGGTCTCCAAGCACACCAAATGCTTCAGTCAAACAGATTGTACTATGGGTAGAAGACAAGTCCAAGAAGAAGCGCCTCTTCTCAGTTCTTCAAGACTCCAGGCACTTCAAACCTCCTGTTGTTGTGTTTGTGGTTTCTAAGATAGGAGCTGACATGCTTGCAGAAGCAGTGCAGAAGGTACTTTGAAAGTTTAATGCTGCCTAATTACCATGCATGTAACATTAACAATAATAAAGAAGTAATGTATGCCTTTTGGTTCAAATTTCTTAATCCTAGAGAGTACTCTTTACGTTTTTAACATCTCCTTGTACTGTAACGACAGCATACCAAAACAATCAACAAAAGCGAATATTTCTGTGCGAGAAATTACAAGTAAGGGATAAACAAAAGAAGCGAAATGCGACTCCGCGGATGAGATCAGTTGCTACGAAAGTTGTTACTGGTCATCTCAGGGGTTGACACATTTTAACTGGCTCGTCACAGTTTGCGGTTCATTTAATATGTAAGTATTGTCCCGGGCATTGTCCCAGTTGTTTCTGCGATGCCATTCTTGAAGGCTATCTTGTTTCTAAATAATAAACTTACACATACTGGGTGCTTTTTTCTGTTTTTATTTTTTCATGTTGAACATTCTTCATTCTTTTTTTTTTTACACCAGACGTGAGCAAATGTAAATGTGGCTCTTAATCAGAATTGAACAATAGAAGTTTACAATGCTTAAAGTCCACGAATTGGAAACATTTTCAGTCCTGCAATATATCTCGTAGTTT
Organism: Platygyra sinensis; assembly: GCA_019787425.1. Taxonomy (NCBI): domain Eukaryota; kingdom Metazoa; phylum Cnidaria; class Anthozoa; order Scleractinia; family Merulinidae; genus Platygyra; species Platygyra sinensis. The sequence goes on along the minus strand of JAHPZR010020505.1, from coordinate 30,151 downwards.
AACGAATACTTAGGTGGTTAGGGGAAAAAGGGAAGCCTACATAGGCTATTCACTGTTCACAATTATTAAGAGATCTTTTTTCTTCTGGTAGAATTCTTTTTTATCAAGTCCATAAGATTTTCTTCAGTCACTAACATGTCTTTCTGCTTTCTTTTATTTGCTGACTCTTTTGATCGCTGCTTTTGTTGAAGAAGGTACGGAGAATTGAGAAGCTCTTCAGGCAAGGTAACAGCTAATGGCTGCAGTGTCTCCACTAAGTCAATAAAAACATGCTTGTTTGTGTTATTAATGAATGTTAAGGCCCAGCCAGTGCTTCCTAATCTGCCAGCTCTTCCCACTTGATGAACATACTCCTCAACTGATGAAGGCATGTCAAAGTTGATCACCTAAAGTGAATACACCTCATTACACATGGAGCAAACTACATACATTTAGTGTAATAAAACTTACGTACAAACAGTGCCATGATATGACCAAACTTGATCGTTTGAAAACTCACCTGACTAACATTGGGAAGATCAATTCCTCTTCCAAGTAGAGCAGTGCAAACTAGAACAGGACATTCACCAGCCAGGAATGATTCCAAAATCCTACTTCTTTCACTCTGTGATTTGTCACCATGCATTGACAAGCAATGAAGATTGCACATCTGAAAAACAAAATAACAGTATAAAATTTTAAAAACACTCACACATTGTACTTAGTTTGTCATAAGAACACCTGATACCAGAGCCCTCATTTTTTGGCAAGTAGCTTTGGGGTTGAGCAAAACTCTAACAGTTATCAAACTCATGACTCATGGGATCAATTCCTGTTAAAGACTTATGACTTTTGTATTTGAACATTAACTTTGGCATGTAACTTGAATATATTTACCAACATTACATCCTGATATTATACATGACACCTGATATTCCGCCTAGCTGTACAGTACTCCTCCTTCAGGAAAGGAAACATACTTTGTGGTTTAGAGTGTACTTCCTTGTGTTCTAGGTGGCTGTTAAGTCACTTAAAGAGTACTCTCTAGGATTAAGAAATTTGAACCAAAAGGCATACATTACTTCTTTATTATTGTTAATGTTACATGCATGGTAATTAGGCAGCATTAAACTTTCAAAGTACCTTCTGCACTGCTTCTGCAAGCATGTCAGCTCCTATCTTAGAAACCACAAACACAACAACAGGAGGTTTGAAGTGCCTGGAGTCTTGAAGAACTGAGAAGAGGCGCTTCTTCTTGGACTTGTCTTCTACCCATAGTACAATCTGTTTGACTGAAGCATTTGGTGTGCTTGGAGACCCAATAGAAACATACACTGGATTGACAAGCATTTTGCCAGCCATACTTTCAATAGATGATGGGATTGTAGCCGAAAACATAAGGACTTGCTTTTCTTTTGGCAACTTTTCAATGACTTCTTGAACCTGCCAAAACAAATGTTAAAACACAAAGAGAATACATGCACACTATAACTCATCATGATTTTTCAAATAACATGTAACACTACCAGCTATTTTTTAACCAGGACAAATAATAATAATTATTATATTCAATTATGGTGCTGCAAAATGTTAAGGCCCTGCTGTTGCTTTCTTCCCTGTATGAGTATTAAACAATAGGACAGAAGAATATGGTTGAAAAGAAATATTATACAGGGTGAGATGAAAATGAAAAGATGAGGTTGCCCTGATACTTGAGGTTACTAACCCGAAGGTCTGAGTAGCTAGTCCGAAATTAAATTGTTTCTAAAGAATTATCAGATTTATTTAACTATGCAAAATACAAGTAATAATACCAAGCGCAGATATAAACTAATTCTTTGTAGTATTTTGATTCTTGAATTTGTTTTTGCTTTTTATTTCAACCTCAAATTAAACAATGTAACAGAAATGACCAGTTTTTACACATGACCAATAGAAGTTGCAGCTACAACTTACTTAAACTTACATCAAGATTTTGTCATGTGATCTAATCTTGTGATGCAAAATATTGTCAATTGATACTGCTTAAGACTTTCAATAGTTTTCCTAACGTATTCTAATATTAGTTAAAACTATAAAACAGTAGAACAGTGAGCTATAGGAAATATTTGAGTTCCTTGTTTGTACTGCTAACATGAGCGAGGTTCTCGGAATGAACATCATCAACAAATTTGCTGAAAGTTTTAAATGCCTATAGTCAAATTGAATATCCACAGAATGTGTCTCTTTGTCTTTGCTCCAGAAAACCAGTTATCGATAGCAGAGTTGGGTCTGTAGGCAGATTTGCTTCCAATGCCCTCGGGTCATTCATGCATATGGATGGCCATTGAAAAACCTGACAAACATTTTCATTTAAATAGATTTAGAGGATGTTGTTAGTGAGATAGCCTTACATGCCAAAAGTAAAATGATTATTTTTAACAGTGGACCACTGCAAGGTTTCACTTGATTTTTCAAGTAAATGTTACATAGTAATGCATACAGTGCACCGTGACTTGGCTGGAATTTAATTAGACTGATTGTCTCGCACTGCACGCTGTCAGTTGGCAAATATTGTCATTTCAAAAAAAAACATTTTGGTCACTTAGGTAAGCAGAAAAAGTCATGACATTATTTATGGACGCAACTAAAATGCGGCGCAAGATGTTGTCGCTACGATAATTTGGCCTCGTAACGTTATCATTTTCTCTCAGGAGCTTTCTGCTACACACTTTTTTGTATAAAAGCTCAATAATATTCATCAGAAAAGAGGAACCAATGGTGCTTGCCCATCGGGCAAGCTGCAATAAGAAAATGCTAGCCTGACAAGTCATTCCACTAGCCGTGGGCTATCGGACAGCACTTTTGTCGCGCCCTGATTAGAACGTATAACTTAGCCTAATATCATGGACTATCAAATGTCCATATGTACATGTACTGCCACAGAAACAGCCAGTTAGCTGGGGTTCTTGCCTCTTTTCTGAGCAGGACGGTTTAAGCAGCAATGACAGGTATCAATAGTCAATTCAAATGATAATTATGCACTTGTGAATATATCAAAGATAGTATATCTGAACTGAGGAGAAAGATGCAAAGATATGAATGATCATTGCATCTATGTACACAATTTGAGCAGCTGTGAAATCAAAGCTTTAATAAATTTTCAGGTTTGAACGGGATTTGAATCCATGACCTCTGCAATACCGGTGTAGTGATCTACCAACTGAGCTATCAAGCCAACTGGTAGCCGGTCACATTGTGAGGCTTAAATAAATCCCATTTAAGCCTGGGAAAAAAGCTTCCAGTTCACACTTGAGCAGGAGCCATGACCTCTGTGATACAGGTTCATGGTGCCCCCCATTTGCAGACACCTATGGGTAATTTTTCTTGTTCCAAGGGTGACTGCTTAGTGGAAATTCAACTATATCTCTAAAAGAATGTTAGCTCATTTACTTGTTGCTCAAATCCCATCTGCAACATGGTATCAACTTCATCCAAAACAAAGATCTTGACAGAAGTTAGATGAATGTCAGGCAGAGTAAGGAGCTTCTGTATCCTCCCGGGAGTACCAATGATAATCTGTGCACCTGAATGAAGACGGTGACGCTGAGTAGGAAGAGGCAGTCCACCAACTAATAATGCAGTCTTCATGTTTGGTAAGCCTTGCATCAGTTCCTTGGCTTGTTTCTCTATTTGCATACAAAGTTCTCTTGTTGGAGCCATGATCAGACCAAGAGTATCGGACAAGTTAAAAGATCTATTCTGCAATGACCATTCTAAAAGAAACAGATTTCACTGTTATCATTGGTAACCAGCCCTTTCATAGTGCTCAATGCTATTTACACCCTAGGCTAGGCCTAGACAAGATTGAGATTGCACTTTAATATGACAAATTAGACTTACATGTAGATAACATAACTCATGAATATATTCATGGTTGGGTTGGGGGGTAGGGTCACCTATCTGCAGGGCTCAAAAATGCGACTCACTGGTCGCCAAAGCGACCAAAAACTGAGCACTGGCAACTAAATTTTCAGAACTGGTCGCCAGGTGGCGACTTGTGTTTTGGCCGATAACTAAAGAAAACCATGACACAACTTTTGTTTTTACATCTTTATATTAGGAAATCAATCGAATATGGTAGCTAGTACACAATTCACCTTCCGTTCCCAGTAAACTAATGTCTGAATATTACACAAGAATCGAAAAAAATGTACAGTTTGACACTTCGATACTACATTTAGTGTGTGCCATATTGGTATAGGAAATCACACGACCTCGAGTACAATTCGTGATTAATAGTTCTCAAACTCATTAATAATTCATAAGTTTGATAGCCAATAAAAAATGGCTAAATTCATCACGTGTATGAGTTTTGACACCCAATGAAAACCTAGATGAAAACCACACATGTTTTGGATATCGTATCCAAACCACACGTTGCTTTCATCTGATTCCTCATTGGATATCGAGATTCACGCATCAAAACAAAAGAAATTAAACATAAGAACAGAATTTTAAAAAAATTAGCATCCTTGAAAACTTGCATTTTAATAAAATATTTTTAACAATAAAATTCATGAAATTGGAAATTAAAACTGTTTTAAATACACATAGCGTCCGATACTACATACTGTTCCATAAACAGTTTTCGGTGGATATCTCTTTACCTACGTTTTGCTCCAATTCAATGACAAATTTTCTTTGCCAACAATTCAGACTCAAGAATAACGACTTCCTTAATATGTAAGTCCAGCGCTTTGCAACCTAATGTAAATCAGGTAATATGTGAGCGAACCTCCCGAAGGAATGGATATTTTTCTTCACCCGAGTAATTCGCTGTTTGTTAAAATAGTTTACGCGTATTTGTTTTATACCTTGATGACGGGGAATACGACTTTCTTGACTTAATTCTCTTCTTCGTAAACCATTTTTGGCTCCTACACCGTGCCACCCCTTCCTCGCTCGTGGTTGGACGCTAATGAATCATGCATACAAACGCGTTCTTTCGGAAAAGGGGAAATATTTACACTGCATAATTTCTTATTGTTTCGTTTGCGAAAACATGTCACTGAATAATTTCCTATTGTTTCATTTGAGAAGCCATATCAAAAACTCGCGCTTCGTGTTTCATCAGGGGCTCCAAACACCTCGAAACAATAAAAGCACTCAGCCTGCGGCCTTGTGTTTTCA
>JAHPZR010020505.1:5000-20000 GCA_019787425.1 Platygyra sinensis | reverse complement strand
GTTATCTAAGTTGACTTTCTGATTAGTTTTCATAGACTGAGAGCTACGAGGAATGTAGAGAGAGTCAGATAGACAGGGATAGAGGAACAGAGAGATGATGTCTCGTCAAATTTAATGCATTAGACCCGCGAACCCCCGGGGAATAGTGGGGGTATCCACGAGAGCATCTCTGTAATTTTAGAAACTTCCCGGGGTCTCAGGGACAGATTCAGAAGGTAATTGCTGTGTGAAATGTAGATGTTAAATGTTACAAGAGTGCCAAATAAAATAACAAGTTTTCGTGATTGCGATGCCAAAAGAAAAGATATAAGGTACAGGGATGACATATATACATGATAAAAAGTGTATAATTATTTATTTCTTGAAAAATAATAGGCTTGTTTTTTGCTGCCATTAATTTAAAAATAGCCTTTATTAAGTTAGTATCAACAGAGAGTGCAATGTTGCAAACAATATTGCTCACAGTGACTACATTGCACCATTTGGCCATCCCTGAAATTGTTGTGTGTAATTTTGTGTTAGTATAACCTCCCCCCACTTCAGCGGTATTGCATTTTCAAGGTGGACACTTGAGTCAAATATGTGTGACCCAACCTTTATGCCAGGCATGGTAAAAATTAGCCATAGGGTTTAGGCTATGGTATGGTTAGAGTTAGAATTAGGGTCAAGTTCACTTTTGTTAATAAACAATAATTTTATTATTGGATGAGGTTTTTGTGATATCCAGAATAATCAAGGTCGAGTTACGGGTTATCTGCCGAAGCCAAAGGCTGAGGCTGATAACCTCAAGACTACTCGTTTATTTCGCGGTTTTCTTTCGCGTCATGCACGACGGACTAAGCGAAAGAGGGACTACTCCTAGTCTACAGATATTGCATTTATCATGTCAAGTTCAATGTCTGCCTGGTTACTAAGCCCCTTGGAGTGTTCTCCTCAGAAACAAAATGGCTGAACACTTCGCTTCTGTTTCTGAGGATGAATTATGTGAAAAATGTATAATAAAACAATTGAAGGCTTCGGTGGAAAAAGGCGTTAGGTTTTTTACTGAAATGTGAACTTTGTCAAAAACGCTCCAAATTTCGCATGCAGTTTTGTTTCCGTGTGTCAAACAATGTTCTGCATGTTTTTTCCCTGAAGTTTGCTTCCTTTCTGAGATATTACGTATGCAAAAAAACACATTTTTCCAAGGGCATCCTCTGGGGACCTTTTGTTGAATGGAAAACAAAAGAAACCTTTTGTTTCGCTAAGCGATGAAGTCACTATAATACCTTAAGCTCTTACTAATGCTTCGTTAGCACAAGCGGATGAGGCGCTGAACGGGCAGATTCGAATTTGTTTTGCCGTGACACCGGTTCGATACGAGGTCGCTCAAACTTTTTTTTCGCTCTGTTCCTTTTCTTTTTTCAAAAATGAAGATATCTATTTAAAAAAAAATGCGTATACAGCGGGAATCTGGAGAGATTTTTTTATACAGGTTATTGTGACGTGAGACAACACGTGAATTTCGATCGAGCGTCAAAGCAAAGAGAAGTGATGCATGATGCAGTACAGCTCTTTCGACTAATATCTTAAGCATTGTTTTTAAGTACCTTGTAGCCTGCCTGGTGGTTGATAGGCATCATAAAGCCTTGATAAACCCGTAAGTCACCAGCACGTTTTAAAGAAGCAAAACGTGTTCTGTAACTTCCAACGCAACTGATATCAGCAGCAAGTCAGTTATCAGCGTTCGAAGTCAGGTCGATCCAGGCAGCAAAGTCCAAGAGCAGTTCTTGCCCAAGAATAAAGCCCTGTCGTGAGTTGTGGCCCATTTGCCAAGCGTTGCTAGCTTCAAAGTTTGGAAAATGAGAACTGCTTTTAGACTTATAAAATTTTTCTTCCATCATCCTCCATGTTTACCCGCGCACGAGGTGTAACAGAACCTTCCCGGCATGCATTTCGATCACGTTCGGCAAGACAAGCCAAGACAAGACTCCTTAAATCACAATAATATTTAACTAATTACTGAGCGTGTTTTTTTCCTTTTTTATTCCAACATAATAATGGCCAACAAGAAGCGATCGATTGATTCAAACATAGATCTGTGATCCAGGTTGCGTTGATTTTACTTCAAATCGGCATGATTTGTAGTGTTTTAAACTTCTGGGATCAGGGGCCATGCAGATGTAAGGAGAGAGACCTGTACGTTGCACAGAAGGGTTAATCTGTTAATCTGTCAGCCCTACATTTTTAAGCTTATACGTTGCAGGCAGTTAAAATGAAATAGAGATCCTTGCTGTGACGCTTTAAAGTGAAATCAACATTTTAACCTATTTAAGCCCGAAATCGCCGTTTTCGAGTTTACGTGCTGGGTGAAATGAACAGCTTGCTCGATTTGAAGTGAAATCAACATCCTTGCCGTCATGCCTTAACGTGAAATCGCGTAAAGTGAACATTTGGCTGTAATTTGAGTGAAATTAACGTCTTTGCGGTCGCGTGATAACGTGAAATCACAATTTTAACGGTTTTAAAAACCTGAAATCAACATTTTTTAAGGTTACATCTTGATTGTTTTCCTTGGCCTAACACTGCACTAACCCTAACGCGTCCTCACCTTAACTCTAACCTTATCCGAAGCGCTAATCCTAACAACGAAGCGCTAGCGCTAACCCTAGGCAATAACCCTCACCCTTCAACGCTAACCCTAGTTTCAAGCAGTAACACTAAACGTTAACTCTAAGCCTAACCTTGTTCCGTAACCCTAGTTTCAAGCGGTAACCCTAGTTTCAAGCAGGAGCCCTAAGCGTTAACTCTAAGCCTAACCTTGTTCCGTAACCCTAACCCTTCAACGCTAACCCACGTGAAATAAAAGTTTTAACGGTTTTAACCTGACATCAACATTTTTTGAGGTTGCACGTTGCAAAAGATCAATATTTTGCTGGATTTTAAGTGAAATTACCGTCTTTGCGGTCACGTGCTGACGTGACAACAAATACAGGGTTTTTTGCATAAGTAATATCTCGAAAACGAAACAAACTTCAGCAAGAAAACATGCAGAGTATTGTCTAACGCACCTAAACAAAAGTGCATGCGAAATTTGGAGCGTTTTTGATAAAGTTCATTTTTGAGTAAAAAACCTAACGCCCTTTTTCCACCGAAGCCTTCAATTATTGTATTTGGTTTTCGCATGATATCATGAATTATCAAAACTTGTGTCTGTGTTATCTGCCTCAGCCTTCAGCTTCGGCAGATAACACAGGACCTCAGTTTTGATAATTCATGATATCATGCTCAACCTCATCCAACAATTGTTTAATAATCTGTGCACATTCTCTTTTGTGTTATTATAACCTCCCCCACTTCAAGGGTATTGCATTTTTAAGGGTGGACACCTCAGTGAAATATGTGTTTCCTGGCCTTAGGAAATTAGCCATAGGGTTTAGGCTATGGTTAGAGTTAAAATGAGGATTAAGGCCCAGGCTCACTTTTGTTAATGCGCACATTTTGTGCGTTATGTGCTAGGGTTGAAACTGACGGAATCAAACTCAGAATATATCTCAGCAGCATCTCACTGAACCACTGCTATTGGTAGAATTGTACTGTGTACTGATGTGAATGCTGCAATCTGATTGGCTGAATCTGAAAAGTAATAATAATGATAAGACCAAATGTACATTGTATATTCATGTTTGTTTGGAATGAAAAAAAATATTTACATGTACCTACACTAGAGCCAAGACATAGAAGTACTGCTGAATGATAAATTATTAATTAAAATTTTGTCCCAAAAAAAATAATATTAAGGAAGGACATTTGCCATCACAAAGGATTGTTGAAGAAAAGTGCTGAGGGTTCGTACATAGCTGCAATTGTCAATGCATTATTTAGTCATTTCACAATTTTGTTAAAGCACCAAGTATAATGTTTGACTTAACCTTCTCTGTAGCTATCACCTCAAAGGAAACCACTAATACAATAGATTTGTGCAGATTCTGTAAGTTTTATCTGTGTGTATCCAATGACTGATAGAGAGTTCTGATATTTTGTCATATTGTTTATAGTCCTCAGGAGACCCTCCAGGCAATGATCAAGACATAGACAACAATGAGCCAAATGCAGATCATGGAGAGTGGGATGAATGGATGCAGAAAGATGAACAGGTTTGGTTTGTCCTTAAGTTATTCAAAAACAGTATTTGATAGATTCATTGGCATAACTACCTAGTTGTGCGCCTTTTTGAAACTAGGCCCACTCGGTAATTATTTCGCAGGGATCAGGAAGGCTGCATGCTATGTGCATATGGCACATAAAGCTACAAAATTGCAAAATTACTTATCGGTCATACAGGACCTGTCATACTGTAGCCACAAAACAGCTAGTAAAATAAACACTATTTTGTGGAAAGGATTTTCATTTGTGAAATTTTCAGTCGTATGGCGAATAAAAACAAGAAATCACGATGCCTTTACTCTTTAATCGACGGTATCAGTGGGGCTGGCAGCTACCTTTGATCTTGCCACTTTCCTGGTTTCTATGATCACCCACAATTCTCATCCCCTGAGGCTGTGCTTCTCTTGGTCATCACCAAGAATCGAGACCTCTCCCTCAAAACCTTTGGGAAGGTCCAATTTTCTGAGCATGCACAGAGTAATTGTTTCATATTCTCAGCCAATCAGATTTGTCAGACTTGACTCTGAGCATGTGCAGAGTGATGAAATGTCTGTGAATCGCAGACTTCCAGTGTTGGACCTTCCCAGAGGTTGCAATTCTTGGTACTGACCAAAAGGAGCATGGCCTTTATTGTCCCAGTAAAGAAGTCTGTCAATCATTTGAGAACCGTAGTGAGCATGTGTAAAAGGCAATCAAAACACAAGATTCATTCATTCATTTCTGTTCAGGATTTGCCTTCAATTCGATTATCTTTATTTGCTCTTAGTACTTTTTGCCAACAGCTCTGAGACAATCAGGACTTCTAAGAGAATGAAGGGCCAACTTTTTATCAGATTAGTGACAGGTTTCAGGCTGATATTTTCTTGCTGAGTGTGGTGAAATTCACATTTTGGTTGCTTGCTGTATCAGGGAGATAACTATTGTAGGCTGCTTTTATTTTCCTGTGGATTTTCAAGTTTGTTACCCCCATCTTCACACTGATGAAAGAGGAAATATCCTTTGCAATTATTCTTCTCTAATTTCTGTGCAAAATAGCGATGTTGAACTGTTCTCTGTCTGCCGTCATTTTATTATCAAGAAGCCTCCAAATGTGTCTTTGAAATATTTCCCAAATGTTCAGAGTTGTTATTTAAACTTGAGCTTATGTCAAGTAAGCTTTTCTATCTGCAGTTTTGTCTGTCTTAGGCAGCTCAAAACAGTTTCCAGCACTGAGATTTTGATGGGCCATAATAACCACTCTTTATGTTATCATTTTCGCAACACAGTAGGTTACCATAGCAACAGTACGACGACGCTAAGTGACTAGGAGTATTTCTACTCCTCCCTGGATGGGATGCTACATGTAGTCCATCACAGGGTTAGTACTCCCCAGCATAAAATTTGCCAGACCCGGTTATACACCTGGATGGAGAGAGGCACTGTGACAGTAAAGTTTCTTGCCCAAGAACACAACACATTTTCCCCAGCCAGAGCTCGAACCCAGACCAGTCACTTCAGAGTCAAGCGTGCTAACCATGAGGCCACTGTTCCTCCTCACAAAGCTTTTATGGCTTATGATTCAAAAATTTTTTGAAAAAAAAATTGCCAAAAAATTTCAAGGGGGCAGTGAAGAGCCTGGAGTTGAGACCCAAATGATGTCTTAAGCCCTGGTCAAACGGACCGGCAAGTAGTCGCAAGTGGACGCAAGTTGAACTTGCATAGAGACTTGCGCATTGGGTGGCCGAACGCATTCGCAAGTTTCCTCGCAAGTACACTCAAGTTGCAAAAAAAAAAACATTTTAAGGCAGACTATCCTCTATTTCATTGGCTAATAATAGGTTAATGGACATTACTCAACTTGGGTTAAGGAGGCTCAAAAGGGTTTTTCGTTGCTATATTGTTTGTGAAACGATGGAAGATTACAAAGAAGGATGTTTCATGGTGTGGACAAACTATATGTCTCCTTGCAACTCTGTTGTTGGGCTATACTTTAAGGGCACTTGTGACGTCATATCAGTTACCATGGCAATGCACAAGGTTCACAAAAGCGTCCTCTAAATTTCAGTTTTTGTAAATTATCTGAGAAACTAATTTGGTGACCTATCATTTTTATTTCTTTGTTGGAAAGTTCCCTAAATTCTTTAACTTTTCAGACAGTAAGGAAAAAAATTATCTAGTAGAATTGAATGTATTTCAGGAAAACTCTTTTTATGACTTACGGAAAATTCCACTAGATAATTTTCCCCAAAACTTTTAAATTTGAAGTGCCATCGTGAATGGTGCATGCATGCAAAAAATCAAGATAGGTCACCGAGCAAACTTTCGAGCTAAAAACAAATGTTTTGTGCAGATTTTATTTCCGGTTTGTGCAATTTTACACAGCATTAACTTCCAGTGTGCTGATTTTAATACTGATTCAGCTGACGCGTGCATCTTAGTTATGGCATGTGTAGATTGCTCGCGCATGCACCTTAAAACTCTTTCGAGCCTCCTTAACTTGGGCTGGGTGGCCAAACAGTGAAAAACTTGCTTTGACTTGCATGAAAATTTGATCTGGACCAAAGTGAGCGCAAGTCATCGCAAGTCAATGCAAGTGCATGCAAGCCATGACCAAACAGAGTCACAGGTAGACCCAAGTTTTCAACTTGCGTCTATTTGCAACTCCGTTTGGCCAGGGCTTTAAAGCTGTGACAGGGCATAGCGGGGAACCAGGAATGTAAGCAAGGGGATAGACAAAGAACATTGTTGGTACAGTGGAACCTCGATTTAACGAAGTCCTCGATATAACGAACGATATTCTATGCCCCGGCCAAAGTTACAGTAAAATGTATGGAATAGAACCTCGATATAACGAACCTCGATATAACAAATTCTTCGATATAAAGAACATAATCTGGAAGCCCAAACGTAAAATCTACCTCGATATAACGAATTACAATGTCAGCACGCGACAGAAGATAAACGCTGAACTGATCAACAGTCAAAAAATGCTGCGATCCTTATAGTAAAGAGACAGCAACCTCTCAGTCAATGGATTATTATATATCATAGACATTTGCACTTAAGTATTTCTACAGAAGTCACCTGTGTTACAAATCAATCATTAACTATGACCTCGATATAATGAACCCTCCATTTAACAAACAAATTTGGCCGGTCCCCAGCGACTTCGTTAAAACAAGGTTCCACTGTACTGAATAGTCTTAGAAGCAGCGACATGAAGCGTGGCGCTGTGCAAGTCAAAAACTAGATCGGCTCTCAATGGAACCTTTGAAGAAATGCGATTGGCTACATCAGGAACCAAATTAGATTTTTGCAAAAAGGTGAAAAAAGCGACCAGAGACAGGGCCCACATGGCTGCATGTAAAGGCTTGTCTAGTTGGAATTATGGAAGCACCTGAAGCAGAAGCTTGGGGGTAAACGGATGTTTGCAGTGTGACGACATGCCGAGTTAGCGTTTAGCGTCTCGTAAAACTAACTGGAAACGATAATGCGTGTCCCAAACCTTGCCAAAACCCAAAAGCTGATTATCGTGCTTAAGGCTACTTAGATGGTTAGAAATAGTGCTGAAGGATCTCCCAGAGAGTGTAAGATGAGCAACATAACGTATCAGCAATAAATTTCGATAGGGAACGGGGAACAAGCTACTGAACGACAAAACCTAGTATACACATTAACATGGGACTGAATGTTCCGATGAGAAGAATAGGCAAAGGCAAGATGAAGGGGATGCTGAGGAAAGGCATCTAAGGTTGGTATACTGATGGAGGAGCCTGAAAATGAGCAAAAAAGGATACAAATGACTAACTACATGTAACTAAAAATGCATGCTAAAAAAGGTCAATCAACATCAAAAAAGATGAAGTCTCCGGGTATCTGGTCGAAAATGTAACTGATCCTGAGTTCTTGAGAAGTTTGAGCAAAGTGAACTTGATACAAAGGGTCATCCCAGCGGCTCAATGCATGCATCTGCTAATGAATCGTGTTCACCAGGAATGTGCCACGCGCGAATGTCAAAGTCGTTTATTGCGGAGAGGAACCACAGCTCTCTCAAACAACTCTGCATAAATGAATCTCTTGTGGAGCCTGCATTGATGATGGTAACTGCAGCTTCATTATCACATGAGATGATGAACTGTTGATGTTGCAAGATGGGGGCCCAGATCTTTACAGCAACAATGATAGTGAAGAGTTCCAACGCTGAGATGTGAGTAGCCGCCGAGAGAACGAAATTGGGGAAAGCGAACGTGATGGATTTGTCAAGGCAAGTCACTCTCCCCCGGACCATGCAAGCATCAGTGCTAAAACGCAAATTAGCAAAAAGCCACTCGTGTTCCACCACAGAAAATCTTGCCGCATTGCGAAAATTACTGGTTGATGTTTTGCATGTGAAGGAAAACTCCCAAGGCATTGAGCAAGTGCGACAGGAAAATACGGCTCGCATGAACAGCAGAAACTCTTTGATCGTAAAATGCTCGCATGACAGCGACAATTGTAACACATCAGATAATTCACGAAGCCGTGAATCAAGAACTCGTAAGGTTAAGTCTTTGGTATCAACGAGAATGCCTAAGCAAACCATCTCCACTGCAGGGGGTGAGTCTTTTTCAGGCGACGAGGCCAAACCCAACAAATCGAAAAGAGTTTGTAGAGTGGCAAAAGCCGTATTAGCCAGAGCAGGAACTTCAGCTCCATAAAAATCGTCCAGATAAACATCAACAGAAAAGCCTGATTGTGTGAAGATGTAAATGACAGCCTTCGTGGTCCGTTGACAGATCTTGGCTGAAGTTCGTAAGCCGAAGGAGCAAGGAGTGTCAAAATAAAATTGATTGTCAAAATTGAAGCCTCACAGGTGGTAATCTCTGGGATCAATCGGTATCCGGTGATAAGCATGCTGAAGATCTTTTTTGTAAACGAGGCAGCCGCAGCCTTCAGATAATACAAGTTTGCACAACCTATCTATTCCGGGAAGAGGAAAATTGAATGAAGAGTCAAGGTAATTCTGCTGTTTACAGAACGGACTGGGGGAAAACTCAAGTCCATGATGACTCGGCGTTTTGACAAACCGTGTTTCGGAACAGTTTGACGTGGAGAACAGATGAGAGGGTTCTTGAGTGGGTTGACTGAAAAAGGTCCAGCAATTGCCAGCCCCAAAGGACAATTCCATTTTGATGTAATGACATATGTGATCGGCAAAAGTCAGAGCCGATTGATGGTTGTGAGGTGTAGATAAGGGCAATTGAAGGGAGCTGTAATTGATCGGCCAACCATACTCTAAAAATTTTGCGACGATCTTATCATCATAATGGTGTAAAAGATGGGCCCACATGTGAACTTTCAATGCTGTGGGAACTGGAATTTTGTCCCAGAAAGCATTGGGCTGATCGGAACGGGAGGCTAAGATGTGACGAATAATAGCAGATGTATCAGTGCTCGAAGCCGTGGGACGAATAAAACAGTGAGATGAAGTTTCCGTGCATGAGCAAGTGTCCTGTAAATCATTGTCCATTGATAAGTCCGAGGTCACATCGAGGGAAGAAGGGTGTGGCGGTGGAATGCTGTGTCAAAATGTTGAAGGAATAGGATTCTTTCGTTTGGGGCAGTGATGCATTGGGTGATCCTGTCAGTGAACATGGCACTTGTGCTGGCTAGAATAAGACTCCTTTTCCTTTTCACAGGTGCAACTGCCAGAATTATTTCAAGGTTTACAGCCCTGAGTATCCTGACCTGCGTCCTGTTTCCCGCGTGATGTAAGGGCTGGCGTGGACGGCGCGCAAGGAGGTGGTGCTTGGCGTAAATCCGAGAGCTTAAAAAAGGTGTTTGCACGATCATGAATTTCTGAGGTGTTGGACCATTCTAGGTGATATAATTCCACCTGTTTAGCTATGTGAGCGTGAAACGAGCGCACACTGCTCCAATTGTAGCTTGTTCCTTTTATCAAAAGAAGTTCTAGGTGACAGAGCATGAGCTTGTTGGTTGCAGGATCATACGTTTTTATCATGGCAAGATACCCGGCGACCAATTTTGCTAATAATTCTAGCTTGTTGTAATCAAGGTTGGTAGACGTACCTGGTGTAAAATCTTGAGGCCAGTGTACTGCGTGTTTTTTTTCCGGGTGGTGGAAGTAGGAGTGGTTGATCCCTGATTGCTTGGTGGAGTTGCTGGTGGAGGCTGTTCTCTTTCTAAGCGAAGAAGCTCTAATTCCAGAGCTAACTTTTCACGCTCTGCCTGAACCAAAGAGATCTTTTGAGTCAAGTAATTAATCTGGTGAAGCTGGATCTCGGGAGAGTGGTTGCTGAGGAGTAAGAGCTTGAGCGACACCCAAAGGTGTGCCCAACTTGTGGCTTTCTACTCTAGCTGGAGGCAACTTTTGATCTAATGATGAAGACAGAGGGACGGATGGAAGAGTAAAATCATAAAGAAATGCGTCTTCATCTCTAGTCAATTTGGTTTTTCGAGTGGTGTGCTTTCTAGTGCCGGTTGGATCTGCTTGAGCCATGATGTTGGCGACTTAGCGTGCTTGCCCCTTTGACAACGAGCTTATGACTGACCAACAGATGAAGATAGATAAGCTGAATGATGTCACCTGTTCAGTTCGTACTTAACAAGAATCACTAACGTAATCATTGCACCACCACTACACACAAACATAAATGCTTGAATGAAATATTACCCCTTGATGACTGCAATCTGGCTCACACTGAAATAAACATCCATATTGCTTTGAAGTGGAGTTCCCACCTGCATGTTTACAGTGCAATTTTTATCCCCACCCCCTCAAAATGTCCAGGATTTAGATTTAAGGCAACTCTAACTTTTCCTTAGATGTTTGAATGTGAAACAGGCAAAACGTTTACAAAACTTTCTGCTAACTGAAGTCTGCCATGTTTCTCTCCGAAATCAGTACTTAGTCTTGTTTGGCCAAATTTCTTAACTGGGGTACTCATAGAAATTTGGTTCCAAGCCTTGTTGCCAGCCCCCCTGGACATTATAAAAGGACTCCTTTTGTTTTCATCCCCAGACCTCTTACTAGCACTCTGCTCGCAAACAAGGTTCTTGCTCAATCCATGTCAATGATCAGATTTGCATATGTTTTGCGTGTTGTAATTAGCCAAAAACAACTTACAGCAAACAAGAATTATGTGTCATTTGTCAAATTGTTTTGGCCCATGTATTTACCCTAATGGCCCATAACTTTCTAGTGTCATGGGCCATAGGCTAATTTTCCTGTTTTGCCTTCCTAATCCCTGATTATGCAATGAATACTGAAAATGTACAATATTATAAAAAAACAGTAGTCACTGTGCTCTCTTTTGTGTGGTATGATTGGCTGCTTTTAGTAACTTTTTGACTCTTTAATTTCTGAAGAAAAGCAATGGTTACATTAAAAGTTACATCTAGAAACATTCAACAGAATAGACTTTGATCTCACACTGCAAGCTATATATTTTAATTGAAAAGGGATTAAGATTATATTCTTTAGCAAATTCATGAATTTTCTGCATGCATGTATTATAGTAGCACAAACTGTTGGAACCCTATAATTCAAACTTGTTTATTTTGAACTCTCACTATTTTGAACCATTTTTCAGTTTGAAATAGCCGAGTTCAACTACATAAAGCACATCATAATTTTCAGTTTCTACAATAAACAGTAGGGGGTCACCATACTTGTTTTGGAGAAAAAACAATCTTGTTTTACTGTTAAGAAGCTCGAAGGAAATCTCTTAATGTTGTGTATATGCAAGCACTCTTACATCATGATATACAATATGCGCACAACAAGGAATTATGTGCATTTGCAATTCAGCAGAATCACCTTTTTCCAAATAAAGTTTAAAGTGAATTTTTTTTTGCTGTTCAAGTCACCAGTTGCTCTCACCTGGGAGATCACTCTAAAATACATGTTTATAACATATTAGCTTCTTGGGGCCCTGAAGTGTTTATATTTCAACCAAAATACATGACAAGGTTATTGCTTTCATTGCTTTTTAGTATGTTCTCAATCAATTCCAAAGGGATCTGAAGGTAAATAATAAATGGTATTGTTAACCAAATTATTAAGCATTTTGAATTGGTCTAGTGCCTTTTCATTATGATGTTACCATTTTCATGTGTCAAATAGTCAATATTTATCTTTTGTTAATAACTAAAACAGAACATAGTAGGGTCTAGGTTGGTCAGTAACCATTCAAGAGTATAGGATAGAATGAAAACTTTATTTAAGTGCCAAGCCATGTAGCCTGGGAGGAACCCATACTAATAAGGGGACACATAACAGAGTATAACAGAGTCAAACAAATGCATAATAATTATGGTTAAAGGCAGAATTGGAAGATAAAAAGTCCTGATGCCAATCTGTTCAACTTCAATAGTCTGAAAAAAACAGCAGGCACTGTAAATGGCAGAGACTGTGCGATCACTGTATGATCTTCAGCGAAACAAGTTTGAAGGATGTGCATCACTGATGATAGTGAATTTTCACACTGTTAACCACTCTTAATGTGTCTATATGACCAACAGGGTTTTTATAGTTATGGTAGCTCCATAACTTGTAAAAAGGTGTTCTACGAAAAAAATTGGATTCTGACATTTTAAGGCCCTAAGATCTAGCTTCAGCCACACCCAATGAAGATGACCTTGTGTCAGTGCAGAAAAGGGTCTGGGTTTCTGAATGGGTCATGACGTCATGTCAGTTGTTTCGGTAGTGGTGAGGAGTTTTCCTCAACAAAAAAAAACAAACAAACTGAAGTTAGTGAAGCAATGCGGTCGTCAAGCAAGCAATATAAAAACATGAAGCTTTGAGATGTTCCTGAAGTTACGTCATTCGTCACCAATCTTTCATTTCTCGGTCAACTTCATTGGGCATGGCCAAAGTGGGAAATTTAAAGCGTGATTTTATGGCAAAAAGCATCGGAATTCACTTTTGGTTTGAATACATTGTTAGATGTTATAGACTGATACCAAAACCTAAGACAACCTTTTGGCCGTATGGACACTTCAATATCTATTATGTAACAAAGGTATGAACCATAAAAGATGATTTGCTGCTATTTTGGTTTATTATATTAGTTGGCTCTTGAGGCAAGTAAGCAAGATACAATTCAAACAAGGCAAAAACAGGTAAGTTTATAAAGTCACTTTGACTATTGTTGAAGTGACATGCTTTTTTGAACAGCATTTGATTTCCCTGTACTGTTCTGTAGACAAAGTTAAGCCTGTTCTCAAGCTATGGGATCATCTGTGGGGTAATGTTTCTGCCGATACATAGTTTCAAGAACATATGGTTCAACCATAATTTTAACACTCATGCATGCTAGATTTCCACATAGATCTCAGATTTTAAGACAGTCATAAATACATGTTGTTAACCAGTGGTAAATTATAACCATTTCTTGGTTATTTATTTGTCAAAATGATTTTTAATCTACTGTGATCAATGATGTACTGAGTTAGTGAGGGAGAGAGTGAGTCTATAATGCCTGTCAATCCAGTCAGATGGCACTAACAGCTCATTCTCGGAAACCCAGGGGCTACTAGCTGGGACGATGGGATATTTTTGGGCGAGCGATATTTTCGGGCGTAAGTTTACTTCAAGAGCTGGAACTGGTTCAGTAAGAGTAAGTTCCCAGGGGCTCTCCAGCTCTTGAAGTAAACTTACGCCCGAAAATATCGCATCGTCCCGAGCTAGTAGCCCCTGGGTTTCCGAGGATGCTAACAGCCAAAATGTTTTACGTAACCATAATGGTTTAAATGCTGTTAAATGCAAATAAAGTTAAAAACAAAGAATAGCTGGTACCTCCAGTCAATGGTATTCATATGCTATTGCAGGTTCAGTGTCTAGTGTGGTGGTCTCTGGAACATTTTGGTTGTAGGATTGAGTAGTTTCCTGCACATGTTTGGTCTATTTGTCAACATCTTTCTCACCCCCTCCCCCCCCCCTCCCCCCTCCCCCCCCCCCCCCCTTCAAGCCCCTCTCCCCAATGTGACAGGTGCCTGGAAGACTGCATACGTTCTTGTGGCTGGGTTGCAGGGATTGCTATCCATGGGAGCATTATACTGTCTAGGGGCCACAGTGGAGGTCCCTGGATATCCCAGGCACCCTTCTTCCATACAGCATGATGCAGCCGCTAACTACTTATTACTAGGAACCAAGAGTGAGATCTTGACAAGAAAATCTCAAACTTAATTCAATACAGTAAGACCAAAGTTTAAGATTTTCTTCTAGACTGAAAGTGCAATTGCATGGTTGATAATGGGAGCTGGCCACTTTATGAGTTTGTAATATAGAAGGTGAAGAATTCAAGTGAATACGTGCAATTTCATATATTTAAATTGCGGAGAATGATGTGAAGATATTATTGATCATCGCAGTTATGCATACAACTTGAACAGTTGTAAAATTAAACCCTGAAAAAAATTCAGGCCTGAACGGGATTCAAACCTATGATCTCTGCAATACCAGTGCAGTGCTCTACTAGCTGAGCTATCAAGCCATCTATTCACCTGTAAATGCCAGTTGTATATAATTATAGAACAGTATTTTGTAATCTTAAAGTGATGATGAATATTTTGCAGGAATTAACATCCACACAAGCAGTTAGTGAAGAAATTATCAAGGAAAAAAAAAAGAAAGAAAAGCCTGTTGCAATGTCATTAAGTGAATTTAGACAAACTGGAACTACCGAAGGAACCCAATGTGCACCAAAGTCTGAAAACGCACATTCTTTGACAGGACTTGATAGCTTTTTAGATTGGCCGGATGAGTCAACCTCAGCTGTGACACAGAATCATGAGAGGTCCAATATGCAAGGTTGGATTACTACTTCCTGCCATTCAGTTCTCGTAGCTCAGTCAAGCCTACTGTAGTTTGTG
>JAHPZR010020503.1:0-20145 GCA_019787425.1 Platygyra sinensis | reverse complement strand
CAACGGGCTCGGTTACTATTCCAACATGGCTTCGTGCTAGCTCGGGCGCTCTCGCTCGGGCCGACTAATTACGAACAGTGTCTACCCCTGAGTGAGAGAGTGAGTGAGTGACACTTAACAAATGGTAAACGCCATAGCGTGTACTATTGAGTTATGGTGCACGCGGGAGGTTGCTAAGCACTCAAGAAGCGTAAGAGTCGCACGAGGCGATAGCCGAGTGCGACTCTAGCTTCTTGAGTGCTTAGCAAACCTCCCAAGTGCACCATAACTCAATAGTACACTCTATGGCGTTTACCATTTGTTTTATAACATAACATTAAGACAGAAGTCAACAGAAGTCTTTTAGAGTCCATACCACTCTGCTCGCGTCAATGTGTCACGCAATGCCTTTTTCAGCTCGCGCTCTGAAAATAACATTTTCTTTGACGTTGATATTGTGGTAAAAAACAAATAGAAATGTGGTTTATCGTGGTCTGTACTCTTGCCGACAACAAGTACGTGTCATTACTCGTTTCCCAAACATTTTTTTCGTATTGTTTCTGCATATTCAATAAGCGAGTTTGTAAAAGTTTTTAATTGGAAAGTCTGACGCGTACAAGCAGCTCATTTGCATAATGCAGCGCGTGCACTTTCAAGTCCGAGTCGGTGTTTTCAGTTATCAAGACAATTTCGTTATCTTTGATATTGTGGTAAAAAACAAATCGAATGTGGTTTAGCGTCGTCTGTACTCTTATCGACAACGATAAGTGTCATCACGGCGGTCAAAATGTTGTCCGCAACAAATTGAGCTACATCACAAAGCGCGCGCTCTGCTTTAGTTATTAGGGAACTTAAGCACTGACGACGGCGACGCCAGAGACGACGCCTAGCAAAAAATGGATTTAAATTTTACTCTCGAATTTCGTAGGTAACTGAACCTGTTCAGAGCGCAAATTTGCCTAAAAACGTTTTCAAACTAAATATGTAACGTCAGCGATCAATTCCATAACGAAATCAGAAATATTTGCCGTCGTGGCCTAAGTTCTCCAAAATACGCGAAACTTGGTCATTTCACGTTGTTGTTTGGCAGAGAACGGCAACGAAATGTACAAAGATTTATAACGCACGTGCACAGCTATTGTTCTCCTCATTAAACCTTTTGTTTAGCGACGTTCCCGTTGCCGTTGCCGTCGTGGATTGCTTAAGTTCCCTATTGATTACGTCAGCAACATACACCCATGGGCAAATAGTAGATGCTGAATTAGCCAATCAGAGCGCGCGCTTTGCTTTAGTTATGTTATAAATTTGCATATCGAAGTCACTGCAAGAAACTCGTTTCTACGCTTCGCGTATCCACGAGTTTAAAAACGACCATTCGATGCTGTCAAAAGCTTTCTTAAAATCTAGAAATAACGCGATGCCAGGAATCTTCGAGTTTTGACAACGTTCAATAACATCCGAAATCAAGCGAATGTTCTGCCCAATAAAACGCTTTTTAACATAACCCGTTTGGTCACTATGGATGATGCTCGGTAGTATTTTAGATAACTCAAGGCTATTGCTCTAGTAGCAATTTTATAGTCAGTATTCAAAATTGAGATGGGTCGCCAATTATCCAGAACAGTTTTATCTTTATTCTTCTTTGGAATGAGAGTGATGATTCCTCTTCTTTGAGAAATAGCTAATTCTCCGCTGTCGAAAGCATAATTGAGACTCTCAACTAATTCTTGCCCTAGACTATCCCAGAAAGCTAGGTAAAACTCCGCCAAGAGACCATTCGATCCAGGAGATTTACCCTTTGCCAATTGCTTCAGAAACGCAAGGCATTCATCTTTTGTTAAAACAATGCTTTATCATAACCAAGCCCTTCCTTGGATAGTTTCTTATTATTTCTGCTTGTATAGGGAGTTTGCAAAAGTTTTTGAAAGGCAAGTCTGAGGTGTACGAGTAGCTCATTTGCATAGTGGAGAGCGTGCACTTTCAAGTCCGAGCCGGTGTTTTCAATTGTCAACAAATCTTGACAAAGATTTATTTTCGTTGTCTTTTTTGCTGAGATCCTACAACAATTTTAACCAACGCCAAAAGGCTACTAATATCATGCGTGTTTCTTTCACACAGTAAAACTTTACACTGCAAAAATAAAATAGAAAACGAGTTTTGATAACTCAACCAATTAAGTCGAAATCTTTATTTGAGTTGATTAATTAAAAAAAACTGAGTTCATTGTAACTCTGCTGAATATGTCTGCTGTATTGGCATGTTTTCAGCTAAGCTTTTAATATGTTCTCAAACATCCATCAACTTCAAACATATTCAGAAACTAGAGATATTTTACGAGTTCGATGTACGTTTTCACACCAAAGCACGGAAGTCCAATTTGTTATGTTTGACTGACTTTACAAAACACGCATCGGTAGCCGCTCTTATACATCGACAACAGACACTGAACTGATGGGATTTTTACTCAACTAAAACTAAGCAGCATCTACAGACAAACCTATTTTTACTTATTTGGCTTTGAAGAAACGTCAAACGTTGTTTACAATTCGAGTGAAAGTCAAACCTGCAATTTTTGTTTTTTTTTCTACTTTTCGATCGCGAAGACTGCCGAAATCCGCGCAAGCGTGTGGCATGGCAAGAGGAGGAAAACTCTGAATTTCTGAAACGCTGCTATAACCAAATATATCCAACTAGCTTTTCGCTGTGTTATGGAAAAGCTGTTAATCTTTTACATATACTACGTGAAATTTAGGATGGAGTAATGGGAAGTTCTTGTAAAAGATCCAGAAGCAGCGAAACACAACTTGCTTAGTGATATAAAGCGGGACATGTATACCTAAATACTTCACTGAAACTGGAGTAAATTATCACGAAATACTTCCAACAGACACAAACGCTTTGAGTTGTGAGCCAAAACCATCAAAGATTTCGGGAATTTTGTAAGCCATTCCCCCTGCGCGACATCCGCGAAAATCCTCGCAACATGTACGTACGTGTGCCGCAGGAGATGGCACAATTTCTTCTAAAAACAGAAAATTGTCCCCTATCATAGGGACAGCCCCAATACTGGAAATGGAGCGCTCTTAAGGACTCCTTTCCCGACTATGGCTCCTGCTCCTATTCATGACACCATGCTACAACTACATCACTGTAATTCCCTTAAAAGTGCCCAAAAACATACAGAATCATACGAGAACATACCAAAATTAATATGACTTTAATGCAACATCTTCACTCATTACTCAGAAATATCGATATTTTTAAGAATATAAGATTATCAATGGTGTAATCCTCAGCCATTCCCTAACTCTACCAACCTATGAACTGTGCAAGACATCCTGTTAAGACTATCTCAACATTCTCAAAGTATTAAACAAACTCACCCGGTAGATATTCACTGTGCGAGATATACACGAAACCGGTTATTTACGGCTGTGCCGAACAAACAAGTTATGGACTGAGCTAACGTCCCTAATGCAGTAAGACGTCCTAGGGAAACATCTGGGGCTATCTTCTCTCTTCTCGCCAGTTCTACTATATCTTCAAAACCACGGTCCCAAAGTAACCCATCAATCACAGATAATTATAACACTGACGGATTACGTTAAATTTTGCGCCATATTTAAATTTTCAGAGAATAGTGCCAACTACCCAGACCTGTTAAGCCTAAAGGACTCACTAATAATGAGGCACAATACACGGTAGAGCCAGATGAACGTACACAGATCTATCAGTATAGCTTCGCGAAAAACTTAATAAAGACTACAAATTAATCTTGAGCGTAATAAAATTCAACAATTCTACGGATGACTCAATAAAAAAGCTTCTGCAATAGCTCTAGTAAATAAAAAGACAAAAATACTCGAGATTAAAATGCCCACATTCCAAATCGAAATTTCTTATATTCGAGATATATCCATTGTTTAATCATTCAGTTTTACTTTTTTTTTCATAATTATTTGAATATGTAATTGTGCAGCTATACTAGTAGTTCTTAAGCATTGACTATTTTTAAACATATTTCTGTTTTTATTTCCTTGTTATTCAGATACGAGTGATCGTCGTGGTTCCACTTCCAATGCGTTCATATTTTCACTTCGCAATCAAGAAGGCCTTAGACCATTTAAGAGTATAGTGATGTACCCATCATATGCAGTTTACAGGGTCTCAATTTATGGTCCAACATTTGGTGGAGGGCATGACATCTACATCGCTGACAATGCCAACAGTAACACTAATTCATACACAAACTTTGGCAGCCATAACTCTGCTCCAAGTGGAGTACAAGACAAGCGAAAAATTCTGGCTGGGAGTTACAAATTCACACCTGATGAGGTGGAGGTGTTTTATCTTGGTTGAATCTCAAAATATGGCGATTAAAGATTATTTACCTACTATCAGTATTGTAGTTTATAATCTGTAACATGAACGTTAATTGATAGCAGAGTCCTCAAAAGACTGGTTTCGGAAGTAAATGCAGCTTGGTTATAATTAAAAATAATAGTCTTATCTTTGTTTCAGTTTTTAGTTGTTAGTTTGATACTTTGTTTTCTGTGCTTGTCCAAAGTGAGAATCGTAATTTTGAATCTACTCTTCTAAGAAAACAGCCAGGAATATATCTGATACTAAGGATCGTCCCGCTGTTTTAAGAGGGTCTCAATAGGCCGGTGGCTTTACGGCTCCCAGTAACGGTCAATTTCTGGAAGTTATCACGACTGACGCCTAACTTATTTTCCTCATGGTTAAAATAAAACGAACAAATCAATTACTACTGTATAAAAAGGTTAAAAATTATCATCACTGTTTATTATTTTTCACTGTCTTCGTATCATTTTGGGAAGGGTAAAGGATATTAGGAGAGGAAAAGCTGCCTAATATATTAAGTGACTGGATTTTTCCCAGGCCTATACTATAACTGCTGAAAGCCAAGATAAAAAAGTCTTGACGGACCTTGAGTCTTTTATTTTCGTTTCTCTCTGGTGGATCTGCCAAAATCAGGGAAACCTAAATAGTTTTCCTTTTAGGCAGTTAAGGTTGTTTTGTACTTGTAAGAATTAGGAAATCATAAGTTAATGGTATCCTTATTAATGTAAAACCTTCCAAAACGACTACATCTTCTTTAACAGATAATCAGGAAACAAATTGGTTAGGATGTAAGGCAAAGTAGAAAAAAAGCGAAGCACGTACATAAGGATATTATCTCCATATTAGCCCAATCCGTGAATTCTCCTTTCTTCCAGCCCCCTATAGACTCAACCCAAAAGTGGCTGCCCTTAAATTATTATTTTGTTCGTATTTAAATTAGCGTCACTAGCCTACATCGTTTTTGAGACAAAATTGTAAAGAATTTGTTATCCGGAATGAGGTTAGTAAAACTATTTTGAATACGAACAAATTAATAATTTAAAAGGTGGTCATTTTTGAATAGGGTCAACTGGGGCTGAACCCGGGCGAGCGAAGAGAGAGTCCCGGATAACGTGCATGCGCATGCTAAGAACACCGCACATCGTATATAAATTTGTCAAATTTATATACAAACCAAAAAAAAAAGCTGAGCATGGAAAGGCCTAGGTTCCAGTTTTATTGCTACAGTGTTACGCAGGATTTGTAAGCAGCAGTTTTCCCGGTAAAAATCGCGTAAGCCAAGAGATGACAACAGGAGACAAAGGTTAACTATTCATTAACAACAACAACAACAACAAGATTTATTTGAACTGTAACATTAACTAAATAACTAATTGAACAAGAAATAAATTAAAAATACATACAGTTGCTGGTCACCCAAAATAACTAAAGAGCTAAACTAGTTGGGTGACCACCATTTATTCTTTTCGTTCCTATATTTACATTATCCCAACTATCCCTACTCAGCAAGGTTGTGTGCTCCCTGGGCAGAAACAATACGAAAAAAAAAATTTGAAAAAAGAGTAATTACGCGACTCGTTGTTGATAAGAGCACAGACCACGATAAACCATATCTCAATTTTTACGTTGTTATGCTTTTTTACCACAATATCAACGTAATCATTTTATTTATTTATTTATTTATTTTTGAGAGCGCGAGATGAAAAAGGCATTGCGCGACATATCGACGCGAGCAGTGTGGTGTGGACAATTATCGACAACGACAAATTAGCCCAGGAAATTGCGAGATAAGCAGCAACTGTGCGCACTGGTGACTTGTTTGACACACGTATATCGTCTGTACTAAAGGTTAGGACCTAGTAATTTTTGATTGGTTTGTTCTAAGGATGCTCATGCAAGCTATCCTGTACTCTCCTTTCGCCCGCTCGGATTCAAGCCCTGTTGGAGGCGGTAAGAAAGGAAAATTTAGGGACTGGAAAATCTACATATCGGCTAGATGGAAAACGCTGAGCCGTAGTCCCGGAGTACTGGGTTGAGGGCTCTGGGTGTATTGTCCCTGTTTACGGGTTCCAGGATTAAAAAACATGGGAAATGGAAAAATGTGGGGTCTGCGTGGAAAACGCGGGGTACCATTTTTTATTTATTTATTTTTTTTTTTTCTTGTCAAAATATGAATTTTCTTCACTACATTGAGAAGGCGAAATTTTGTTAGTAAGACTTCACAATTTTGTGCTAACTTTGCATGTCACCAATTACCAAATAGCTGAAAACATTTTCTCTAAAATTCCTGCTGTGCAGTTCTAACCTCCAAAACTTGATTCATGGGAGAGGGAGCACAATAAGGGTTTGTTTGAATTATAGAACGCCATTCCTTTGGGATAGCATCAAGAACACCCATCAGTTTGCTTACACACGGACATCTCTGTCGGGGTGTAAAACGAAATAACATCCCCGACCACAAATGAAATCAGCTTCCATTTGTTACTTTTACCGCCGACCGGTTAGCTCAGTTGGTAGAGCGCCGGACTGCCGTGCGGGAGGTCGCTGGTTCAAACCTCGGCCGGACCAACACTCAGGGTCTTTAAATAACTGAGGAGAACGTGCTGCCTTTGTAATGACACCTGCAAATGGTTAGACGTTCAAGTCTTCTCGGACAAGGACTATAAACCGTAGGCCCCGTCTCCTGCATCTTCAGTGTCTTATGGTTAGCGGGGGACGTTAAAAAAACCCACACACTATTCGATAAGAGTAGGGGACGTAGTTCCCGGTGTTGTGGTCTATCTTCGTCATTTACATCTTCACTCATCATGGGTTGGGAAGGGTTCAGTGGGCTCATAAATGGACTGATAGCGGCTGCCAGCGGCGCTTTTGTATGCTGACGTCCGGGCCCACTGCAATGAAGCAATGTAAAGGGAACATGTATGTTTGTCCTCTCACTCGCGACATTACACATTACACATTACACGCAAAGCAGTGATTTTTTTATTAGTTTTATTAACGCTATCCCATGCGAAACGAACCCCAGAGCTGTTTATATTGTACCTGAACGCATTGCACATGTCCCTCTTTTAAGAATTTTGAATGTTGCGTTTATTTATTTTTTTTATTTTTTTATTATATGAAATCCCCAGTAGCACCCTCGACCATCGCCTAATGTAAGTTTCCGATCAAAATGCCTTAAAAGTCAATATCATTCTATAACGAACATTGACAGGTAATAATCCTGTTATGATAATGGACATGAGCCCGGCAACCTATTGTGAAAGTAACGCGACTTCCAATGAATACCTAACAGTAAACAGACAATAGATCCCTGCCGTTATAAGGCGCACAGGCCAAGCACGAGATATTGATTAATTGTGAACCGATCGCGTGCCAGTTTGCATGCTGTTCTATCGCCGCTTAGTGAATACAAATAAGTGTTCAGAGTTAAGCGGGGGTACACGTGAATAGGAGTGAGATTTCAAGTATTATTAAAGGGGAATTGTTAGGATTAAAATAGGTTGGAAACACTACCACACTGTTGACCCACCCCAGATGAGAGCCCCAGCGGGTTGGTAATGGACTGTTTGGTATCCGCCTATTAATTTCAATTTTCAAAATCCATCAAATCTTCGATATTTAAACCTATCCTTTGAGAAAAAAAAAATATCTCTTTCCCAAAATGTTCAAAAATCACCCGAAAATTTACACAAAACCGCCAAACGGTGGTTATGGTAATAAGCATAGAGATTTATCGTTGCTTGAAACGTGACCGAGATATTGGCAGAAAGGCCGTGTTAAGGGACGCCCAAACAGCCTTCACGTGTACCCCTGCCTTAAGTCGGCAATTTACGTCAAGGGCTAAACTAACGGGCCTTGTAACTTTGTGTATGAAAGAAAACATTTCAACAGGAATATAAGCTTAAAATTTAGTATCCTTTTTACATACTAGAATATAACTCATCTATTACTGAAAAA
Organism: Platygyra sinensis; assembly: GCA_019787425.1. Lineage (NCBI taxonomy): Eukaryota > Metazoa > Cnidaria > Anthozoa > Scleractinia > Merulinidae > Platygyra > Platygyra sinensis. The sequence goes on along the minus strand of JAHPZR010020503.1, from coordinate 11,841 downwards.
CGGCAGTGGTTTTTTAGACATATATTTCCAGAGCGCAGAAAACGTGTTTTAATAGGATAATAGCAGGTTTTCGCAGTTTTCCCGTTCTGTCGCGGAAAAGGAAGAAAGAAACAAACACAGTGTTGTTAAACTCTGCTCGCCTAAACCGGAATTTTTATCCAATCTTTGCAATAGCGTGTCACACGCAGTTATCTTTGAAAAAAGGCACAGTGATAATGAAGTCAAACCATGACGAGACGCAGCGGGGTCTATCTGGAAGTACCTTAAAGGAATGCGGGGTTGGTAGACCCGCATTCCTTACATATTTTTATGTTCCGCGGTCAGGGATTAACGCGTGCAAAGTAGTAAGTGTCAAAATCCGCCGCCGCAGCTGTCAAAAATAATTTTTGTCACCGGAAGCGCAGGGACTGCCGCAAGCGAAACAAATCCGCATAATTTGGTCTTTGTAAAACTTAGCGCTACAAAGCCGCCAAATAAAACGAACGGGGAAGCCTTTGCCGCTCGTTTTCGCGGCTTCGCTGCTTCGTGCACGCGCGCTCAAATTGCTTAAACTGCCAAGCTAAGCAGGCTATAAAGCCTTTTGCATGCAGCGGGGACACTGAAAAAGTTTCTTTATTTAGATCCATGACTTTGAGCAGACAAAGCTTAAGACGATCCACAATTACAGAAATGAATTACGTATATACGCTTCACCCATTTATTTCTGTTTCCCGCTCGAGGGGCTATCTTTCCCCTTTGTCAACTGTGGTCTCAATGTAAAATTAACGTTCGAGTGTATGATAGAGATAACAGAAAGCGCATTTGCGACAAACCATTTAAAACTTCGTGCTCTTATGTAAGAACCTCTAGAAACGAACATTCTCTTTGCAGTGCAAGAAACTCATTTATTCTTATTTATTTATTTATTTATTTATTTATTCTTCCAATTCACTTTTCCGGAATACTGACTGCGTAGGGCTAAACTGGACTCCAAACAAACCCCAATTGTTTTCGTTCAGCTCATTTAAATCTGTTCCTTCAATTTGTTAATACAAACATTAAAAGGAAACACCGACGGAAACTGTAGCCGATACTCAAACGAGTCGTGCAGAATACGAAAATAAATCAATGGTAATACGAGTACAATAAAAAGGTCAAAAGTGTAGCCACAGGTAGCCACAGGCAGTGTGATGGATAAAAAAAGGGGTCAGAGTGTTTATTCATCAGACGCGCAACTCTAGAAGCAGATCAAGAAACATGGAGAGCAAAGGCAATAAGAGTTCCAGCGCTCTCCTCTTCGGCCTCTCAGTCAATTTAATTCTCACGTTAAGTGGCCTTGGTTTCACGTGCTATTCTTTACATCGGTTTGACTCGAGACTAACAACAGTTGAACGGGATTTGTTGGTTGTAAATCATCCTGATCAGCTTGCCAATCGGGTGATTATTAAACCAACATCTACGCCGTCACCTCCAAGTGAATCACGAAGGAAGGAAGCTGTCGCTAAGAGAGCTGTAGCAAGACCATCCATGTGCCGCAAATGCAGCAGCTCCTGTTTAAACGCAAATCGCCCTCGAAATGTAAGTTGCTTTTCATTGTAGAAACCGTATTTCAAATGCAGATTAACTGCTCGCTTAGGAAGTTTTCTTATGTTTGGGAAAATAAACTCTCGCACCGACGCTTTCCCCGCGGAATGGATCAATGGGTTAATTTTCTGGAACTAAAATGAATCCGAAAGTTAATTAATTACATTAGGCATGGGCGTGCGAAGCCAACATCAGATGCGAAAACAATTTGAAATCCTTCCTAGCTTTGGTCTTTTTGTTGTGTGTAAGTGTGATTGTGTGTGGAATCATATCAATTATTCACAAGGTCAAGTGCGGGTTATTTAAGGAAAACCTTTTAACTCGAGCCCATGATGAGACCGCAAGTAGTGTCTGAACTGGAAGTACTCAGATTTCCCATTAATTAGGTTGCGGTTTACCCGACGTGATTAAATTTCGGGTCAACAGAGAGATTACCGGAATCAATTAGGATTAAATAGGACTAACGATACTAGATCAAATGAAAGATAGACGACTGATGTATACTCATGACCCACGTACATATCTCACGGTAATCTTGAGAACAATTGAGTCGAAGGTCCAATCCAGTAAAATTCGCGCGGTTAATGTCTCCAAAGGCCCGGGATCTTTGCTCTTCTCTGCACTGGGTCGAAAGTGCTCAGTTTTGTTAGATCCTAACGAAAACGTTGGTAAAGATTCTTAATAACAAGCTTTGTGACTGAGAGTGGCGGCAAAATGATTAATTCTTCCGCCGTAATAAAGTTACCGGCGGTCGCTTTTCCCGACGATGTCGTGAGGGGCAGCACTCTTCGCACAGTTGATGGTGGCCGCGTTGTCAATGGAAGGCTTTCTCAGAGATGAAATCGTGTGTTTTCGTCCGTTTGCGACATTTTTCTTTAGCATTTTCCAGATTCCTGGTGTAACTTTAACGAGAATGCATTTTAAGATGGTTGAGAGGCTGACTAAGTGGCCTTGGATCACCGTGTTTTGATCGATTGAGTCAATATCTAAAACAACTATAACAACAACAAACCGATGGGGCGCTCACTTTCCCGTGTTGCTGAATTGGAAGAATAAATAAATAAATAAATAAATAAATAAGAATAAATGAGTTTCTTGCACTGCAAAGAGAATGTTCGTTTCTAGAGGTTCTTACATAAGAGCACGAAGTTTTAAATGGTTTGTCGCAAATGCGCTTTCTGTTATCTCTATCATACACTCGAACGTTAATTTTACATTGAGACCACAGTTGACAAAGGGGAAAGATAGCCCCTCGAGCGGGAAACAGAAATAAATGGGTGAAGCGTATATACGTAATTCATTTCTGTAATTGTGGATCGTCTTAAGCTTTGTCTGCTCAAAGTCATGGATCTAAATAAAGAAACTTTTTCAGTGTCCCCGCTGCATGCAAAAGGCTTTATAGCCTGCTTAGCTTGGCAGTTTAAGCAATTTGAGCGCGCGTGCACGAAGCAGCGAAGCCGCGAAAACGAGCGGCAAAGGCTTCCCCGTTCGTTTTATTTGGCGGCTTTGTAGCGCTAAGTTTTACAAAGACCAAATTATGCGGATTTGTTTCGCTTGCGGCAGTCCCTGCGCTTCCGGTGACAAAAATTATTTTTGACAGCTGCGGCGGCGGATTTTGACACTTACTACTTTGCACGCGTTAATCCCTGACCGCGGAACATAAAAATATGTAAGGAATGCGGGTCTACCAACCCCGCATTCCTTTAAGGTACTTCCAGATAGACCCCGCTGCGTCTCGTCATGGTTTGACTTCATTATCACTGTGCCTTTTTTCAAAGATAACTGCGTGTGACACGCTATTGCAAAGATTGGATAAAAATTCCGGTTTAGGCGAGCAGAGTTTAACAACACTGTGTTTGTTTCTTTCTTCCTTTTCCGCGACAGAACGGGAAAACTGCGAAAACCTGCTATTATCCTATTAAAACACGTTTTCTGCGCTCTGGAAATATATGTCTAAAAAACCACTGCCGTTTTTCAGTAATAGATGAGTTATATTCTAGTATGTAAAAAGGATACTAAATTTTAAGCTTATATTCCTGTTGAAATGTTTTCTTTCATACACAAAGTTACAAGGCCCGTTAGTTTAGCCCTTGACGTAAATTGCCGACTTAAGGCAGGGGTACACGTGAAGGCTGTTTGGGCGTCCCTTAACACGGCCTTTCTGCCAATATCTCGGTCACGTTTCAAGCAACGATAAATCTCTATGCTTATTACCATAACCACCGTTTGGCGGTTTTGTGTAAATTTTCGGGTGATTTTTGAACATTTTGGGAAAGAGATATTTTTTTTTTCTCAAAGGATAGGTTTAAATATCGAAGATTTGATGGATTTTGAAAATTGAAATTAATAGGCGGATACCAAACAGTCCATTACCAACCCGCTGGGGCTCTCATCTGGGGTGGGTCAACAGTGTGGTAGTGTTTCCAACCTATTTTAATCCTAACAATTCCCCTTTAATAATACTTGAAATCTCACTCCTATTCACGTGTACCCCCGCTTAACTCTGAACACTTATTTGTATTCACTAAGCGGCGATAGAACAGCATGCAAACTGGCACGCGATCGGTTCACAATTAATCAATATCTCGTGCTTGGCCTGTGCGCCTTATAACGGCAGGGATCTATTGTCTGTTTACTGTTAGGTATTCATTGGAAGTCGCGTTACTTTCACAATAGGTTGCCGGGCTCATGTCCATTATCATAACAGGATTATTACCTGTCAATGTTCGTTATAGAATGATATTGACTTTTAAGGCATTTTGATCGGAAACTTACATTAGGCGATGGTCGAGGGTGCTACTGGGGATTTCATATAATAAAAAAATAAAAAAAATAAATAAACGCAACATTCAAAATTCTTAAAAGAGGGACATGTGCAATGCGTTCAGGTACAATATAAACAGCTCTGGGGTTCGTTTCGCATGGGATAGCGTTAATAAAACTAATAAAAAAATCACTGCTTTGCGTGTAATGTGTAATGTGTAATGTCGCGAGTGAGAGGACAAACATACATGTTCCCTTTACATTGCTTCATTGCAGTGGGCCCGGACGTCAGCATACAAAAGCGCCGCTGGCAGCCGCTATCAGTCCATTTATGAGCCCACTGAACCCTTCCCAACCCATGATGAGTGAAGATGTAAATGACGAAGATAGACCACAACACCGGGAACTACGTCCCCTACTCTTATCGAATAGTGTGTGGGTTTTTTTAACGTCCCCCGCTAACCATAAGACACTGAAGATGCAGGAGACGGGGCCTACGGTTTATAGTCCTTGTCCGAGAAGACTTGAACGTCTAACCATTTGCAGGTGTCATTACAAAGGCAGCACGTTCTCCTCAGTTATTTAAAGACCCTGAGTGTTGGTCCGGCCGAGGTTTGAACCAGCGACCTCCCGCACGGCAGTCCGGCGCTCTACCAACTGAGCTAACCGGTCGGCGGTAAAAGTAACAAATGGAAGCTGATTTCATTTGTGGTCGGGGATGTTATTTCGTTTTACACCCCGACAGAGATGTCCGTGTGTAAGCAAACTGATGGGTGTTCTTGATGCTATCCCAAAGGAATGGCGTTCTATAATTCAAACAAACCCTTATTGTGCTCCCTCTCCCATGAATCAAGTTTTGGAGGTTAGAACTGCACAGCAGGAATTTTAGAGAAAATGTTTTCAGCTATTTGGTAATTGGTGACATGCAAAGTTAGCACAAAATTGTGAAGTCTTACTAACAAAATTTCGCCTTCTCAATGTAGTGAAGAAAATTCATATTTTGACAAGAAAAAAAAAAAATAAATAAATAAAAAATGGTACCCCGCGTTTTCCACGCAGACCCCACATTTTTCCATTTCCCATGTTTTTTAATCCTGGAACCCGTAAACAGGGACAATACACCCAGAGCCCTCAACCCAGTACTCCGGGACTACGGCTCAGCGTTTTCCATCTAGCCGATATGTAGATTTTCCAGTCCCTAAATTTTCCTTTCTTACCGCCTCCAACAGGGCTTGAATCCGAGCGGGCGAAAGGAGAGTACAGGATAGCTTGCATGAGCATCCTTAGAACAAACCAATCAAAAATTACTAGGTCCTAACCTTTAGTACAGACGATATACGTGTGTCAAACAAGTCACCAGTGCGCACAGTTGCTGCTTATCTCGCAATTTCCTGGGCTAATTTGTCGTTGTCGATAATTGTCCACACCACACTGCTCGCGTCGATATGTCGCGCAATGCCTTTTTCATCTCGCGCTCTCAAAAATAAATAAATAAATAAATAAAATGATTACGTTGATATTGTGGTAAAAAAGCATAACAACGTAAAAATTGAGATATGGTTTATCGTGGTCTGTGCTCTTATCAACAACGAGTCGCGTAATTACTCTTTTTTCAAATTTTTTTTTTCGTATTGTTTCTGCCCAGGGAGCACACAACCTTGCTGAGTAGGGATAGTTGGGATAATGTAAATATAGGAACGAAAAGAATAAATGGTGGTCACCCAACTAGTTTAGCTCTTTAGTTATTTTGGGTGACCAGCAACTGTATGTATTTTTAATTTATTTCTTGTTCAATTAGTTATTTAGTTAATGTTACAGTTCAAATAAATCTTGTTGTTGTTGTTGTTGTTAATGAATAGTTAACCTTTGTCTCCTGTTGTCATCTCTTGGCTTACGCGATTTTTACCGGGAAAACTGCTGCTTACAAATCCTGCGTAACACTGTAGCAATAAAACTGGAACCTAGGCCTTTCCATGCTCAGCTTTTTTTTTTGGTTTGTATATAAATTTGACAAATTTATATACGATGTGCGGTGTTCTTAGCATGCGCATGCACGTTATCCGGGACTCTCTCTTCGCTCGCCCGGGTTCAGCCCCAGTTGACCCTATTCAAAAATGACCACCTTTTAAATTATTAATTTGTTCGTATTCAAAATAGTTTTACTAACCTCATTCCGGATAACAAATTCTTTACAATTTTGTCTCAAAAACGATGTAGGCTAGTGACGCTAATTTAAATACGAACAAAATAATAATTTAAGGGCAGCCACTTTTGGGTTGAGTCTATAGGGGGCTGGAAGAAAGGAGAATTCACGGATTGGGCTAATATGGAGATAATATCCTTATGTACGTGCTTCGCTTTTTTTCTACTTTGCCTTACATCCTAACCAATTTGTTTCCTGATTATCTGTTAAAGAAGATGTAGTCGTTTTGGAAGGTTTTACATTAATAAGGATACCATTAACTTATGATTTCCTAATTCTTACAAGTACAAAACAACCTTAACTGCCTAAAAGGAAAACTATTTAGGTTTCCCTGATTTTGGCAGATCCACCAGAGAGAAACGAAAATAAAAGACTCAAGGTCCGTCAAGACTTTTTTATCTTGGCTTTCAGCAGTTATAGTATAGGCCTGGGAAAAATCCAGTCACTTAATATATTAGGCAGCTTTTCCTCTCCTAATATCCTTTACCCTTCCCAAAATGATACGAAGACAGTGAAAAATAATAAACAGTGATGATAATTTTTAACCTTTTTATACAGTAGTAATTGATTTGTTCGTTTTATTTTAACCATGAGGAAAATAAGTTAGGCGTCAGTCGTGATAACTTCCAGAAATTGACCGTTACTGGGAGCCGTAAAGCCACCGGCCTATTGAGACCCTCTTAAAACAGCGGGGACGATCCTTAGTATCAGATATATTCCTGGCTGTTTTCTTAGAAGAGTAGATTCAAAATTACGATTCTCACTTTGGACAAGCACAGAAAACAAAGTATCAAACTAACAACTAAAAACTGAAACAAAGATAAGACTATTATTTTTAATTATAACCAAGCTGCATTTACTTCCGAAACCAGTCTTTTGAGGACTCTGCTATCAATTAACGTTCATGTTACAGATTATAAACTACAATACTGATAGTAGGTAAATAATCTTTAATCGCCATATTTTGAGATTCAACCAAGATAAAACACCTCCACCTCATCAGGTGTGAATTTGTAACTCCCAGCCAGAATTTTTCGCTTGTCTTGTACTCCACTTGGAGCAGAGTTATGGCTGCCAAAGTTTGTGTATGAATTAGTGTTACTGTTGGCATTGTCAGCGATGTAGATGTCATGCCCTCCACCAAATGTTGGACCATAAATTGAGACCCTGTAAACTGCATATGATGGGTACATCACTATACTCTTAAATGGTCTAAGGCCTTCTTGATTGCGAAGTGAAAATATGAACGCATTGGAAGTGGAACCACGACGATCACTCGTATCTGAATAACAAGGAAATAAAAACAGAAATATGTTTAAAAATAGTCAATGCTTAAGAACTACTAGTATAGCTGCACAATTACATATTCAAATAATTATGAAAAAAAAAGTAAAACTGAATGATTAAACAATGGATATATCTCGAATATAAGAAATTTCGATTTGGAATGTGGGCATTTTAATCTCGAGTATTTTTGTCTTTTTATTTACTAGAGCTATTGCAGAAGCTTTTTTATTGAGTCATCCGTAGAATTGTTGAATTTTATTACGCTCAAGATTAATTTGTAGTCTTTATTAAGTTTTTCGCGAAGCTATACTGATAGATCTGTGTACGTTCATCTGGCTCTACCGTGTATTGTGCCTCATTATTAGTGAGTCCTTTAGGCTTAACAGGTCTGGGTAGTTGGCACTATTCTCTGAAAATTTAAATATGGCGCAAAATTTAACGTAATCCGTCAGTGTTATAATTATCTGTGATTGATGGGTTACTTTGGGACCGTGGTTTTGAAGATATAGTAGAACTGGCGAGAAGAGAGAAGATAGCCCCAGATGTTTCCCTAGGACGTCTTACTGCATTAGGGACGTTAGCTCAGTCCATAACTTGTTTGTTCGGCACAGCCGTAAATAACCGGTTTCGTGTATATCTCGCACAGTGAATATCTACCGGGTGAGTTTGTTTAATACTTTGAGAATGTTGAGATAGTCTTAACAGGATGTCTTGCACAGTTCATAGGTTGGTAGAGTTAGGGAATGGCTGAGGATTACACCATTGATAATCTTATATTCTTAAAAATATCGATATTTCTGAGTAATGAGTGAAGATGTTGCATTAAAGTCATATTAATTTTGGTATGTTCTCGTATGATTCTGTATGTTTTTGGGCACTTTTAAGGGAATTACAGTGATGTAGTTGTAGCATGGTGTCATGAATAGGAGCAGGAGCCATAGTCGGGAAAGGAGTCCTTAAGAGCGCTCCATTTCCAGTATTGGGGCTGTCCCTATGATAGGGGACAATTTTCTGTTTTTAGAAGAAATTGTGCCATCTCCTGCGGCACACGTACGTACATGTTGCGAGGATTTTCGCGGATGTCGCGCAGGGGGAATGGCTTACAAAATTCCCGAAATCTTTGATGGTTTTGGCTCACAACTCAAAGCGTTTGTGTCTGTTGGAAGTATTTCGTGATAATTTACTCCAGTTTCAGTGAAGTATTTAGGTATACATGTCCCGCTTTATATCACTAAGCAAGTTGTGTTTCGCTGCTTCTGGATCTTTTACAAGAACTTCCCATTACTCCATCCTAAATTTCACGTAGTATATGTAAAAGATTAACAGCTTTTCCATAACACAGCGAAAAGCTAGTTGGATATATTTGGTTATAGCAGCGTTTCAGAAATTCAGAGTTTTCCTCCTCTTGCCATGCCACACGCTTGCGCGGATTTCGGCAGTCTTCGCGATCGAAAAGTAGAAAAAAAAACAAAAATTGCAGGTTTGACTTTCACTCGAATTGTAAACAACGTTTGACGTTTCTTCAAAGCCAAATAAGTAAAAATAGGTTTGTCTGTAGATGCTGCTTAGTTTTAGTTGAGTAAAAATCCCATCAGTTCAGTGTCTGTTGTCGATGTATAAGAGCGGCTACCGATGCGTGTTTTGTAAAGTCAGTCAAACATAACAAATTGGACTTCCGTGCTTTGGTGTGAAAACGTACATCGAACTCGTAAAATATCTCTAGTTTCTGAATATGTTTGAAGTTGATGGATGTTTGAGAACATATTAAAAGCTTAGCTGAAAACATGCCAATACAGCAGACATATTCAGCAGAGTTACAATGAACTCAGTTTTTTTTAATTAATCAACTCAAATAAAGATTTCGACTTAATTGGTTGAGTTATCAAAACTCGTTTTCTATTTTATTTTTGCAGTGTAAAGTTTTACTGTGTGAAAGAAACACGCATGATATTAGTAGCCTTTTGGCGTTGGTTAAAATTGTTGTAGGATCTCAGCAAAAAAGACAACGAAAATAAATCTTTGTCAAGATTTGTTGACAATTGAAAACACCGGCTCGGACTTGAAAGTGCACGCTCTCCACTATGCAAATGAGCTACTCGTACACCTCAGACTTGCCTTTCAAAAACTTTTGCAAACTCCCTATACAAGCAGAAATAATAAGAAACTATCCAAGGAAGGGCTTGGTTATGATAAAGCATTGTTTTAACAAAAGATGAATGCCTTGCGTTTCTGAAGCAATTGGCAAAGGGTAAATCTCCTGGATCGAATGGTCTCTTGGCGGAGTTTTACCTAGCTTTCTGGGATAGTCTAGGGCAAGAATTAGTTGAGAGTCTCAATTATGCTTTCGACAGCGGAGAATTAGCTATTTCTCAAAGAAGAGGAATCATCACTCTCATTCCAAAGAAGAATAAAGATAAAACTGTTCTGGATAATTGGCGACCCATCTCAATTTTGAATACTGACTATAAAATTGCTACTAGAGCAATAGCCTTGAGTTATCTAAAATACTACCGAGCATCATCCATAGTGACCAAACGGGTTATGTTAAAAAGCGTTTTATTGGGCAGAACATTCGCTTGATTTCGGATGTTATTGAACGTTGTCAAAACTCGAAGATTCCTGGCATCGCGTTATTTCTAGATTTTAAGAAAGCTTTTGACAGCATCGAATGGTCGTTTTTAAACTCGTGGATACGCGAAGCGTAGAAACGAGTTTCTTGCAGTGACTTCGATATGCAAATTTATAACATAACTAAAGCAAAGCGCGCGCTCTGATTGGCTAATTCAGCATCTACTATTTGCCCATGGGTGTATGTTGCTGACGTAATCAATAGGGAACTTAAGCAATCCACGACGGCAACGGCAACGGGAACGTCGCTAAACAAAAGGTTTAATGAGGAGAACAATAGCTGTGCACGTGCGTTATAAATCTTTGTACATTTCGTTGCCGTTCTCTGCCAAACAACAACGTGAAATGACCAAGTTTCGCGTATTTTGGAGAACTTAGGCCACGACGGCAAATATTTCTGATTTCGTTATGGAATTGATCGCTGACGTTACATATTTAGTTTGAAAAACGTTTTTAGGCAAATTTGCGCTCTGAACAGGTTCAGTTACCTACGAAATTCGAGAGTAAAATTTAAATCCATTTTTTGCTAGGCGTCGTCTCTGGCGTCGCCGTCGTCAGTGCTTAAGTTCCCTAATAACTAAAGCAGAGCGCGCGCTTTGTGATGTAGCTCAATTTGTTGCGGACAACATTTTGACCGCCGTGATGACACTTATCGTTGTCGATAAGAGTACAGACGACGCTAAACCACATTCGATTTGTTTTTTACCACAATATCAAAGATAACGAAATTGTCTTGATAACTGAAAACACCGACTCGGACTTGAAAGTGCACGCGCTGCATTATGCAAATGAGCTGCTTGTACGCGTCAGACTTTCCAATTAAAAACTTTTACAAACTCGCTTATTGAATATGCAGAAACAATACGAAAAAAATGTTTGGGAAACGAGTAATGACACGTACTTGTTGTCGGCAAGAGTACAGACCACGATAAACCACATTTCTATTTGTTTTTTACCACAATATCAACGTCAAAGAAAATGTTATTTTCAGAGCGCGAGCTGAAAAAGGCATTGCGTGACACATTGACGCGAGCAGAGTGGTATGGACTCTAAAAGACTTCTGTTGACTTCTGTCTTAATGTTATGTTATAAAACAAATGGTAAACGCCATAGAGTGTACTATTGAGTTATGGTGCACTTGGGAGGTTTGCTAAGCACTCAAGAAGCTAGAGTCGCACTCGGCTATCGCCTCGTGCGACTCTTACGCTTCTTGAGTGCTTAGCAACCTCCCGCGTGCACCATAACTCAATAGTACACGCTATGGCGTTTACCATTTGTTAAGTGTCACTCACTCACTCTCTCACTCAGGGGTAGACACTGTTCGTAATTAGTCGGCCCGAGCGAGAGCGCCCGAGCTAGCACGAAGCCATGTTGGAATAGTAACCGAGCCCGTTGCC